>QEWY01000169.1:0-81891 GCA_006503575.1 Baylisascaris schroederi | reverse complement strand
TATATGCCCGTTATGAAAGCTTCAAGGGGCTGGAGTTCCACTTCGATTACAAATTCCCCTTTCTCGATTCCTTCCGAAATGTTGGAATTTATAAATTTCGATTTTTGACCGGAATCTTATGGTTTTTTAACCATCTAAGTAAATAATCTGGCTAAGGAATATTTTCGCTTATTAGCGGGAGGGGGGCAGGAGGTATGAACGTTTGTTGTGTATCGACAAAACAGCTTGAAATCCTAGCTCGAGAGTGATAGAGAAAACTCGCAGAGTTCTTGCTGTGGCTTTCTTCATCTTAGTAGCGGGGTTACGTTTTTTGATACTTTCACTGCGGTTTCTCTATTGACGCTCATGCTGGCTACTATCTGATGTGTGATTTAAAGGAGCACGATAAACTGAAAACGATGATATGGAAGGCGATCGACGAAGGCCTGGAGGGTCTTGTGCTCAAGGATCTCGAGTCGGTATACGAACCTGGTAAAAGGCGCTGGCTTAAGGTGAGTCCTAAACTTTATCCATCTTTCAACGAGGAAATCATTACATTGAATATTTCTTGTCCAATGGTTTATTTGAGTGATCAAGACGAATCTATATTATGCTTAAATTGATTGAAAGAATTGAAGCAGGGGATTAGTGAAGTGGTTTTTTGATGGAATAGTGTTTGTTTCATACTATATATATATATATATATATATATATATATATATATATATATATATATATATATATAACGGCTTTGTCACACGTTCATAGCCCATATAGTACTTTGCATCAATAAGGTATGGTATAATTATGCCTGAGTTTATTATATGCAGTTAAGTTTATTTATAAGCAAAATTTATAAATGTTGTGGTCTCTTATTTGTTGTTAGGTTATAAATTCTATTCTGACTTGATTTCCGCGTCAGTTTTTTTTACGAAATTTTATTGTACTTTGTATTTTGAACTACAGTGCGACTATATATTAATGGTAATTTGCTGTGGTGTTTTATATGTTATGCTGAACTTGTAATATATTCCTCCAGGTGAAGAAGGATTATCTAGAAGAGGGTAAGATGGCCGATACGGCTGATCTGATCGTACTTGGAGCATATTATGGAACCGGATGCAAAGGTATTATTTTATTTTCGTTTATTACACTATGCAAAATGTTTCCATCATTCGATGATTAGGGTTGATATATCTGAATATATCGAGTGCTAATGTGTTAAGCAATTGATGTGTCCCCGTAACTGTCCGTCTTCCTATTCTTTCTTTAAATTTACTGCCTAGGGTTTTCATTGCGGAAATGTTGAGATTTCATTAGAAATATTTGGGTTTATTTTTGCGTCGATAATCTATTTTAAGGAGCGTAAAGATGCATCATACTGTTTGCGCCATATTCATCGTTATATATATTTATTTGTTTATTTATTTATTTATTTATCTGTTTATTCAGTGTGAACAACTTAATTAGCTTGGTTATGACTAGTTTCAAAATTCATTTATGCATTCGGTAGAGTTCTATTTTTAATTTATAAGATGTTTGCAAAGTTTGATGCGATGTGATTTCACATCATACAGCCGAATCGGAAATTAGTCTTTTTTCCCATATTTAAGTCTGCTTCGAGCATTTAAAACTCCAAAAGGTTTTCCTCTTGATTAATCATAAATTTCGTTTCAGTGATCGTTTATTGACAGCCGATCACCTGAAAATAACTTCTGGTGATTGGTAGCAATATGTTGAAGATTTGTGTAGTAGGAAAAGTTTACATAGAAAACGGGCAATGGTTGGTTTGTGGCAAGGTTGGAAAATTGTTTCTTCTCAGTTATATGCCCGTTATGAAAGCTTCAAGGGGCTGGAGTTCCACTTCGATTACAAATTCCCCTTTCTCGATTCCTTCCGAAATGTTGGAATTTATAAATTTCGATTTTTGATCGGAATCTTATGGTTTTTTAACCATCTAAGTAAATAATCTGGCTAAGGAATATTTTCGCTTATTAGCGGGAGGGGGGCAGGAGGTATGAACGTTTGTTGTGTATCGACAAAACAGCTTGAGATCCTAGCTCGAGAGTGATAGAGAAAACTCGCAGAGTTCTTGCTGTGGCTTTCTTCATCTTAGTAGCGGGGTTACGTTTTTTGATACTTTCACTGCGGTTTCTCTATTGACGCTCATGCTGGCTACTATCTGATGTGTGATTTAAAGGAGCACGATAAACTGAAAACGATGATATGGAAGGCGATCGACGAAGGCCTGGAGGGTCTTGTGCTCAAGGATCTCGAGTCGGTATACGAACCTGGTAAAAGGCGCTGGCTTAAGGTGAGTCCTAAACTTTATCCATCTTTCAACGAGGAAATCATTACATTGAATATTTCTTGTCCAATGGTTTATTTGAGTGATCAAGACGAATCTATATTATGCTTAAATTGATTGAAAGAATTGAAGCAGGGGATTAGTGAAGTGGTTTTTTGATGGAATATTATATATATATATATATATATATATATATTTGCGATATTTGAAGTGTGCTTTGCTGTTTTTTAAATGGAGGGCGAATCGGAATGTGTACTTGTGCAGAATTGCTTCATTGTTTCATCATCAGTACTATGGGGCATCTATTCGAGAGGAGAGGTCGAAGGTTGGGCAAGCGGGTTCATGTATCTGCCAAGCACATATAGCCGTAAATTTAGGGCAGAAAAGGAAACCTTTCAAGGCTAATGAAGCTGCTAGAACGTATACGCATCTATGTGGGTATCGATGAGACAAGGTGATGAGAAATGTTTGTTCGAAGTAATTGAGCCTAGGTCAGAAGGACGAATGACAAATCTTGATGCCAGTCTTTATAAGTACTTCATTATTACCTAGATGTTATTTTACATAGGGGCATATCGAAAAGAAGGAACGGACGAGAAAGTAAGCGTAACTTTCGAGAACATTCGGCTGGTAAACATACAGCGAGAGAGAAGTAGGAACAATCAGGGAAAGAAAAAAGAAAAAGTAGTTAAAATAATTTACAATTGCCATCGTCGACGCTCGACAGCACTTCTCTTTTCCTCCCGCTTCTCCGACCTGCCTACATCTTAAGTTTTCTCCATAGTAAAGGAGTAGGAGGAGGATTTGCGCTTTCATGAGGGCATCGTATTGAACCAGAATCACTGTGGTTTATGGGAATGAGCTTCCGGTGGGTGCATTTGTGCGTAATAATTATATGAGGTATGCTTCATAGGTGGAATGATGTCGGTATTTTTGATGGGAGTCTACGATGAGGCGTCGAATGTTTTTCTCACGGTGACGAAATGTGGCAACGGGCATGATGATGCGACCCTCGATCGCATCAATAAAGAGCTACAACCAAGGGTACCTTCATTGTTGATCATCGTCTTATTGATTTCTGCTTTAGGGGAACTATCTGAGGTGGGAAACTGTCTTAGGTGTTTGTAAATGTCTGCGCAATAAACATTTACGTACGTATCACATATTTTCTTCTTTTCCTTGTAATATCTGGTGAATTTTGTGGAAACTATAAAATTAAATCTTCGATTAAAGTTGACCGGATTTTGGCTGAAAAACTTTTTTACAAAAGTCGTATTATTTAATTTAATTTGTATTGGTAATACGTTATTTTAAAATCGCAATTTTAGATGCGTAAAATTGGACGTGATTACGACAGTCTTCCTTGTTGGCTGAAATGTTCTCGTCCGTTGGTTCCTGACTTTGTGATCGATGATCCTAAGAAGGCACCCGTTTGGGAAATAACCGGTCATTATTTATTTACTTAATTTGTTGACAACCGGCTGTCTTTCAGAAATATAAAGTCAAGTTTCCACCTGAAGGTGGATGAGCGTTTGTTGGTCACAGGAATGTTCCCACCTATGTCATTGTGATGCTAATTTTCAGGTACTTTTCGTTATCTCAGCCTATGGTGATCTATGGTTCCGAAATACTCAAAAGATGTCACTTTATTCTTGATATCCAAAAGTTCGCAATATCTTCTTGGTTAATTCAGAGGAATTCCCATCTAGCTTTTAACATCGTCTCCTCCACTGTCCAACGTCATCTTATTATGCTAAATAATTTGCATATTCATCACGAACTACTTCCATCAATTTCCTCATAGCCATATGAGAATGTCAGTCTAAATTTTTTTGTTGTTTAAGGCGCCGAATTTTCACGCTCGGACAATCACTCGGCGCGTGGAATATCGATAAGGTTTCCTCGAGTTACAAAAATTCGAGATGATAAGTCCTGGTCGAGTGCAACGAACATTGATGAACTCCAGGTAGTGTCCCTTAATCTTTGAACATCTTTCTTCCTCTCTTCTTCCGTTTTTCCTCCCTCATCGCTTCTTCCTCTTTCCTCCTCCCCCCTTCCCTTCCCGCGCACACACCGCAGCCCATTCTTTTCTAAGCATCTGTTTTTGGTTTGAGTGATTCTGTTTGTGGTTGTTATTGCTGTTCGGTGGCTTTGCGAAGAGGAAGGGAAAGTAAGAAGTGTATGCAAAAAACATGTGCATGTATGCAGATATAAATTAGAGAGGGGTTGTTAGATATGCAAATGCGAAATATGTATAACTGGCGCGTGGCATATCGGTGAATGTGGAATATTCCCGTTGAAAAGAGGATCGATCTCTCGAAGACTTGAGAGATTTGGAAGGCATGGTCTTTCTATTTAAAGAGATACGATAGGTCATATGAACTATGTTAGGGGGTCAATTGTGTCAGATAAAATAGTCACTGATATATGCGTTCAATGTTCCGCCCATTTTAGAAACATATCATAGCAAGTTGTATATTACTTAAATAAATCAATTCAGTGAGCACTCATTAAGTTAAAATGAATAATTTTTTATTGTTTATTTAGAAGTGGATATTTCGAGATGAAATAGTTGGGAAGAGAGTATTGCTTCTATTGCACAATATGATTTAATGGGAGGGGATTGTAAAAGAAATTAGGGAATCTAGTGAAGAAAAAATAATTTTATTAATATATACGAAATAAATTTTCTAAGAAAAATAAAAATAACTGCAGTTTTTTATATCAGATAAAAATGCGGATGATAAAGCATATTCAAAACTTCCACACTGATCATATGTGATGACGAGTGGGAACTTTACCACAAGCATGACTTGAATTTGCGACTAAAGGCGGGGCTTTCACTTACCACCACATTTTTTTTGTTTTGTATTGTCTGCTAATCCCCTTTCCCTCGCCCTCCTTGTCCTCCCCCACCTATCTTCCTTGGCATTTCCGGCTTTCGAATATCTTTTCGATATGGCAATAAAATTTTTTTATATTTTCTTGAGCTAAAATTTTGTAATTTTCAGAAAATGTTTGAAGTATCAAAACAGAAAACAGATTTCGATCGCTCAGTGGAGGATGAAATTCCTCTGTTCGCTAAGAGCAATGTAAATAATCCATTTGGCGATTCGGCAGCTCTTGACGGGTATATTGGCAAACTGAAAGCAAGCAAGATGGAAACAGCTGAGGATGGTGCTGGTCACGAGGATGACGGCGAGAAGCCACGTCTGGAGGGTGGTTCTCCGCGATGCAAGGGCACCACACTAAAGCGGGAGGAAACAGCACCTAGTGAAGCATCCGAAAAGGTTACCTGCAAGTAAGTTGCTGTTCAGTTATTCAGTAGGTTAGGTGTTTGCAATGCTTTTTGTCTTTGGGTATCCGTTGACCTGTTAGGGTATCGGTCGCCTTCCTGATTGACAGTCACCGGTAGTTTCCTGAATGAAGTTCCCGGTAGTTTACACCGTTATCCGGATGAGTTGAGGCTGTGGTAGTGTGTTTTATTATTGTGAGCCAACCTTCGATGGTAGCTCTTAATTTGGAATATCAGATCTTCATAAAGAAACTCAGTTTCAACGAAATCATTTCTAATCATCTGTGGGTGAATGAATTCCAAATATTCTTCCAAAGCTTCTGTTAGACTCTAACTGGTGCAGTTAATTCAGGTATCTCTAGTTATAAAGTAATATCATCGTTTAAAAGTATTTTACAGTCTTACCATTTTTTGAAAACATTTTTCGTTATTAGAATGGGAAGTTCCTATTTTATTTCTCTCACTCTGCCTTTAAATAAGGGAAAACATTTGAAAGATGAGGTAACGCTGAATGCTTTATCGATGATATATTCAAAATTTGAGACTAATTTTATTAATTATGCTTTTTTATTTAAATTAAAGACACATTGGTGGAAGAAATTGCTGCTGTTATTTCTCTTCCATTTCATAATAAAAATTTCTCCCTCTCATTCAAGAACC
Organism: Baylisascaris schroederi; assembly: GCA_006503575.1. Taxonomy (NCBI): domain Eukaryota; kingdom Metazoa; phylum Nematoda; class Chromadorea; order Rhabditida; family Ascarididae; genus Baylisascaris; species Baylisascaris schroederi. The sequence goes on along the minus strand of QEWY01000169.1, from coordinate 75,649 downwards.
TAAAGAAAGTAGCTGCGAACGCAATGTTTCCAAGTGGAAGTTAAAGTAAGGATTGTGGGGAGATAATCTCGAGCAACGAGTTCCCATTTGATATTGATCTGAATGCTTTATGGCATCTGAATCCGTCTAAATGTGCTATGGTATCTGAATCCATCTAAAAGTGTTATAGCATCTGAATCCGTCTAAATGTTGTTATGGTATCTGAATCTATCTGAAAGAACCATGTATACAACCTTTCCCTTTCAATGATATAGCTATTTATAGATATGGATCAAAGTGTTATCGCAAGAATCCTGAACATCTTCGCAAATATCACCACCCTCCTTAGCGATGGATATCGTTTGCGAGAGCAAAACCCCTCAACTCTACGGCGACGTCGTTATTGCCGCTTTAATGATACGTCCGTCAGTTATTATAGTCGAATTATGTTTATTTGCATTAATATATGTAAACTGATGAGCATTAATTAAGAGTAGTATAGATTTTTTGTAATGAGTATTTATAGACCCAGACGAAAGTCTTGTCTCGAGTTGATATGGTCAAATGTTGCCCTCAAAAAAATAATGGCGCAGTTTCTAGTTATATGGTATAAATTGGCTTGACCTTTCGGTATATAGTTTCGATACCGATCTCACCTTACAAGTGGGGGATTGAAGGAGCAGATGGGCGAAGGGTTCCTTTCCCACAACCTTACCGCTTTTCTTCGTGGCTGCAGTATGAGATCGTGATTGCAAGTGAGTGAAAGCGGTGTGTTCGCCTAAAATCGAAGAAAGGGGATGGCCGTGAAGGAATACAGCTTGGCATGGGCGTAGTGAAGGTGCATTTATTAGAGAACTTTTGACGAATGCTTTAATAATTTTTTTAATCGTTAAAGCCTTTTTATTGTTATCTGATTTGCATTCAGTATCCGAATTGCAACACTAATCTGACGATGAAAACATTTGCAATGCAAAGAAAAGAATGTTTGATTTTAAAAAATGCATATTACAAATTTGTTTTTGTTTTTTTTTTTTTTTTTGCAACAAGGATTTGATTCATTTTTGCGCTATTGTATAAAATATTGTCGAAAATTGTTTGTTATCGTTTAGAATGTTGAGTAGCTATGATTGAATCTTTAAGTCAAATCTCCCTTTATGTTGTTTGCTTTTAAAATTGCTATGGTTTGTATAAGAAGGTGCTATATTTATATACTATGCCTTGATAGATTGGTTACGTAACGGAGGCTGATCGTACAATCCGCTTTTATATCTTACCTAACTCACTTGAGTTTTATTCCATTTAGTAATTTGAAGAACCATTATCTACTTTGATGAATCTTGTTTACCTGGTTTGTACAGGAGTGTGGAATGCCTTCGTTTTTGGAAATATGGTAGTAATATTTAACTTGTTCCCGTTGTTTAGTACTAACAACACTGTTATATCAATTTTCCTTCTTCCCCAACTCCTCTTTCCCCTTCTATGTGGAAAGATATTTTCTGCTTTTTTTAGACTTTACAGCCCGATCCATGTGTTACTAATTTCCATAAACAAATTTATTCCTGCATTTTATAGTGAGGAAATAGATTAGCAACAAAAACGATTTGATTTCTGATTCATATACGAGTTGCGCTCATTCATTCACTAGTTCTGAATCTCCCGTATATGCAAATCCACAAGAAAAAATATCCCTCAGGGGTGAATTGAGCACTCATGCATGAGAGCGGTGGGTAGGAAACGATCCGGATCTGCAGATCGATGGATTTAGATGAGCATCCTCTAATATTCGATTGGAGGGACTTGTTTGTTCACTGTACCATTTGATTTTGTGCACCAAACAAAGTAGTCATAGAACTTAAGCTTTTCAATTCTGACCTGTGGAACTTGACACCTGTAGGTCTTATTGCAGGTTGTGATGAGGAAGTAAAAAGAGTTTTTTTTTTCTTTTTTGTGATGAGGAAGTAAAAAAGAGTTTTCTGAGTAAGGGAAGCCACTTTTTTCGAAAGAACTTGCTGCATTTACCTATTTTCATGACACTCTCCCCAGTCCTGAGCCCACAGGCTATATTATCGCGCTTTGAGTTGTACCTTATTTCCCCTCCTTCCCCCTCCCCCACTCATCAATCTAGTACTTTTAGATGAATGTACAAATAATCTAATTTGTTATTTTTATTATTGCTGGGGTATTGTTGTTGTACTTTATTCTTTTTACATCTGAGTTACGCATTCAAAATGCGATTTATAGGATTATATTATATTATTCTGTAATTTAACTGTCATGATGAATATTTTTGGAATGATAAAATGCGATTTCCGCTCAATTACTGAAATTAAACCTTTTTTTGATTATATGTTTTTATGATGCCAAATGAAATTTTTGCACTTTGTTAAAGATAAGAACACGAGAACTTTCTCTTATAATGCTTTGTTTTGTTGCTTATTGGTTTTCTTAGTAAATATGATGTAAATTTTTCTTTTTATTTGTCGTTCTGTATGTCTGCTTAGTGCCAACAAACGTCCACTTTGTCGTAATATTTGTCGGCCTGTATATCTCTTCATTTCAACAATGAAAAGTAGTTTATTTTGAAGTCGAGAAGTTTACCGAAAGTCCTCTAAAATCGTAATTTAAAACGTTGCTGTTCAAATGATGTGGAAATGTTTTCGAGTATTTTTATGCTTTTCACGTTTTTTTCCATGTTGTTTCTTTCACGTTCCCACGCCAAACAGTGTTTTTCACGTTTTTTTCCACGTTGTTTCTTTCACGTTCCCACGTCAAATAGTGCTTTTCACCTTTTTCCGTGCTGTTTTTTCACGCTTTCACGTTTTCACGTTAGACAATACTTTTCACGTTCTGTCGATTTGTTAGATTATGTACTTTGCATATGCTTCCAACTATATTTTAATAAGATAGGTTTATGTTGAAGGTTTATCGAAGTATTTATTGGAAGTGCGCATTCTAAATCATTTTCACGTTTTCACGTTAGACAATACTTTTCACGTTCTGTCGATTTGTTAGATTATGTACTTTGCATATGCTTCCAACTATATTTTAATAAGATAGGTTTATGTTGAAGGTTTATCGAAGTATTTATTGGAAGTGCGCATTCTAAATCAATTCACATATAATTGTTGTTGGATTGTGGTAACCGATAACGATATATTATTATAGAATGAGCAACAAATTACTTTATCATCAAATTTGCGTTCAAATATGCTTCAAAACAAGCAGGTTTTCCATTGTATAGTTATAAGGATTAAAAAATGTTCGGCGAATCTAAAAGTGGTACCGAGGAGCTATACGATAGAATATTACTTAGCTGATACCTAAGCACATTGTCTCTACCGTTCGTCTACTATAGATTCCTTTTATTCCGTGGATTTTCGTGTATTTCGTTGTTCGTGATTTCGATGCTTGAGTTAAACATTAAAGCGAATTTCTATTTTCATCCGATTGTTTTCCTAATGAAGTTACCTGGTAAGGTAGGAAATTACGTGGTAGGATAGGAAATTACCTAGTGGGGTAGGAAATTACTTTGTATTGTAAGCTTTCGTAAAGTTCTATTACTTGTTAGCTTCAAATTGCATTTATGTGGAAATATTTTATATTGTTATTGAAGCAAGTTTTTCTTTAGCACCCATATTAGGATGAATTCAGGAATTGAGAAAACTTCTTTACGATTGAAATGAAACGCAAAAATCGTATCTGCGCACTTCAACTTCTTCAATTTTCTTTTAAACTCTACTTTTACCTGTCGATGTTCCCCACGGGGTAGTAAAAACAACACCTTTGTATCGATAAGTGATATAAGCCGGAAGTGTGTGGAAAATATATTTGTTCACCCATGTGTTTCTATGCGTATAGCAAATTTGGCACTAGGCCAATAAAAGTGGTTCGCGAACCATTTGATTATTTTTGCAGTGAACTCAACGAACATGTCACATACTTGAACAGTCACCGTTTCAGGACGTCACCTAATTTCAATAGGTGATTTAAGGTAATTTACATCCTGAAGAACTGGACGAATTTCAAAGTTCACATCTTGCATCGTAATCATTTCCCGATGTGCCAGTCATAAGGCGGTCGATTTACGCGAATAGGGTTGTGGAATTACGCGTTTGTGCATGCTCATAAAATATTGTGGCAATTTCAGGTCGAGTTGGTTTTGTTGAAAATGGACGAGGATCTATTCGGAGCTTTCGAAGGCGAAGTTAAGGAACGAGCACCGGAAATTGGCGCTAATCGTCGTTCCGCTGAGGATGTTATGCGAAGGGTTTGATTTCATGTTGCCTGTTTTCAATAAATATATGCATGTCATATGTCATCGTATGATTTCTTGTAGCATTTAATCCATTCAGTAGTATTAAATGATAAGATGGGTAGGTCAATTGAATGATGCTGGATGGAATGATTTATTTCAAAAAAATATGAGATTTCAATTGTTGTAGTTATATGGTTTTTCACTCTTGAATTTTCTTCCCTTCTTCCGTTTATTTGATTTGAAATTTCATCCTCTCCTCCATTCTTCCCCTCGCACTCTCTTCTCCTCACCGAAGATGTAAATTTCAGGTTGCGATTTTTTACTAGGAGCTTTTCCTAACTTAAGGTTTAGTATGGTGATAGCTGTCATTATGATTAGACCGTATACATTGCTGAGTGGGATACGCCACATTTTCAACGGATGCTTCAATTTTCATTCAGGGTGTTCCAAATGCAGTGAAAAATAACAAAGAATGTGAAAATGCGAAGTATGGAGTGAATGTTCTTGGAAATGGAGGCTTAGAATTTCCCTTTGCAATTTTTGCGGCGATTTTTCACATATTTTTCGGATGTAGGTTGCAAAAGAGTTGGAGATGGATATATTGTCGTAGGATTGCCATGCTCACTTCAATTTCATTGATTGCTTTCAATCGTCGAATTGCTGAAATTTATTTCGAGGGTGGGGAACGGGGATTTCCTTTTACCTTCGGGAATAACTGTCGTTTGGTAGCTTCCAGATGGCATGTATAATGTCGAAAAAGCATTTTAGATAGAGCGGATATCTTCTGGAATGTACATAGAAGCCTTTAATTGCGGGGTTCAGACGATGCCTGGAGCCTGGAAAAGGATAGGTAAAGCGCGTGGAAGTGCAGCAAATAGCAGGGCACTCGTCACAGGGACCGCGCGATGTAGCGGATGGCTCATCGCTGCTAAAAGGGTGGCGATCTTCTATGCCGATCTCTTCCCGTGGCGGGATCTCGGGGTCTAGAGGTTTACTCATGCCCACTCAGATTAAAGGATGACCGAAACATATGTTGAAATGTAGCTCATTTAGGTTGAGCGCAAGCGTCAGGAAGAGTATCGTAATAATGCAGAAGTTTTCCTGGCTCGGATGGCTGCTGGGGAGTCTGAGGTGGTCAATTTGAAGAGACCTGCCGATAGTGCAGACAATGATGGTGGTTAGTTTTCAAGTTCTATTTTCAGGTGTTTATAAGTTTTATGAATATTTCAATATGCTTATGACAGCGTTTTGATCAGACGACTTTTACTTATTGTTTATCGGAAGCGATTGATTTCCCCCCGTGGTATTTTTGTAAAGGAGGTTTCTTATATTAGTTTTGCTTGTAAGTTATACCGTAATTTTATCATTAAAACATTTTTGCAGTTACTACGAAGAAAAAATTGGAGGAGGATGACGATGGCATCGGTTCGGGTATCCGGGCACATCCAAGAAATACAATCCACACATTAGTAACAGAAGGCAATTGCTCACATGAGGTTTGTTGCTTTAGTATTTAGTGCAGATGAGGATCTTTTTTTTAAATTTTTGTTAGGTGACTCTGAAAAGCGATGTTTATGTTTTTGTTAGATGACTCTAAAGAATAAAAAACTCGAAATCGTAGATCATTTTTCACATTTGAGGCGTCTCCTTCTAGGAGCAAGAGCAGCATGTGATGTTTCTTGTTAGTGCTTACATTTTTCATGCAATCAAGGGCATAAAAGATAATGCGGGTATGGCTGAGTATATAAAAGAATGGAAGGAGGGGAGGGGTAAGGGAGAGGTGAGAGGTGAAGAGGAAATTGTGAATAAAGGATCCCTGCCCTAAATTAAAGGTGGGGGTCTCATTTGCAATAGATGTTGCGTAATTCTCCTTGCAGATGCCCAATCGTAGCACTATAACTTTGGTTTATTGTTCTTTTAAATTTTTTCTTCATATTTCTGCATACACTAAATATTGGTTAGTATTGGCGTACGATATATCAGTTGCATTTCGAGGTGTTCTTTCAAAGCAAACAGTTTATGTACGCAAGCAAACGAAGCACTTTCAACTGGCATAGGACTAGAGGGCTATCGTAGTACATAAAGGAAGTATTAGTATAACAATAAAAGCAGGATTTGTACAAAGCGAAGATTGCGAATAGTTGAAACGAAGCATCCAATATCAACAGAGATCGGAAACAAACCATCGGCCAAGTTTTGAAGTTGGAATTAGTAGGTTCTCATCCATACTGCCTAAGTAGGCACTGAATAATGGAAGATTGGAAGTGATGTTCAAGTAAACTAAATGATAGCACGAGTAAATTTCAGTTTTTTTAGAGACCTTAGGAAAAATTGCTGGTGCGGTTATGAGGTAGTTCTGGTGGAGGTAAAAACAGGTGGTTCTTTTAATGACAGATATAATTAGAAATAGGTGAAGTGCGAATAAGCTTGTTGTCACTTTTAAACATCGGCATCTTGCACCTTCTGTTATCGTTCTTTTTAAGGAGGAGGATAACATTGAGCGGAGCTCGACTTTTTCGTTAATGCCTCCTATTCTCCTCCAGAAGCGGTTTTCTGTCCTATATTCCCGAGGCAGATCCTTTGTGAATGCGGAAATAAATGCAGCCTTTCTAGTTTTAAGGTGTCACGAGGCATCTTTCTTGCTGTGAAAGGAAAAGCACAACAGCTTATCTTGCAGTTAACATTTCACATGTACAAATATAGTGACCCACATGGAGGAGTTGATCCTTCTTGTCTAATTTTCTCTGTAGCAGATTTTTCTAATTTTTGACACTGTGCAAGTTTCTGAGCGGTTTATGTATGTGATTTTGAGGACATTTTAATTTTGATTGTTGTGATTATCATCTACTTATTTTAATGGGTTTTAGCTGGGGAACTGAGCTTGCGTTTTTAATGTTTTGCAGAGAGCACATGCATTTTATTTGTTTTTTGGCGTTATAGAAATGTCTGTTTCAGGTTATCATGCCAGTTAATACGGAGTTCGCGCCATTGAAACCGCGAACAACAGAGCCAGCAAAGTTATATCCATTCCAGTTGGATGCTTTCCAGAAGGAGGCTATCACTTGCATTGATAACCTCCAGTCTGTGCTTGTCTCGGCGCATACTTCAGCAGGCAAAACTGTCGTTGCATTGTAAGTCCCCTCTGATTTAACTGCTTTGAATCCACTTCGCCACTTTTTTCGTTAATATATTGATTGGGGGGTACTTGAAGAGGTGACTCTCCGCAAAGGAAATAAAAGATCGGAAATTCGCCTTTTACGAAGGGAAGAAAAAGGTGACCGTGTGGTACTGCGACTCACTGCTATTTCCGATCCACCCTGTTCATTGTGTTGTCTGGTCGTTTTCTTGCCGTAACGCATTTTTCTTAGCTTAACTTATTTCACCTGTATGACGGTTATGTAATAATACCTGTGGGATATTTGTACGCAGTTGTTGATGCTTATCACATTTTGATGTTGACATTTCTTTGGAAGAGTGTTTTCAGATACGCGATAGCGATGGCACTTGGTGATAAGCAACGCGTTATCTATACATCACCAATCAAGGCATTGTCGAATCAAAAATATCGCGAACTTGGAGAGGAGTTTTCGGTTTGTTTATGAATTCCTTCTTAAGGGAAATTAAGTGAGAAGGGAAACATTGGTTATGGGAAACGTTATAAAGTAGGTATTAGATAATCGTTGCGCAAGAGCGTAAACGCCGTCTAGGCTTGTAGAAGGATTTTGCTATTCAAACTGAATGTTATTTAAATTCCATTCGTCGCCGACTCTCTCCCCTTTCCCTCGTGTTTTTCCGCCTCTCAGCATATCGTACAAAATGAAAAAAAAAATGAGTTGTTAATGTGTCGTTGTAATTCTGTAAATTGTGTTGGCCTACTTCAACGATTGCTGCTTATTAGGAACATACCTGAAGGGAAACCGACTTGAGTAAGGAAGCCTCCCTCCCTCTCCCGTCCCCTGCCCTTGAAACCTCGAAAAAAGTTGGTGGGGGGGGAGAGGAGGAGAGGGAGTGCTGTTATACGCTTAAGTGCCTCAGCTGATAGTAGCGCTTTGCTGGAATTGCTAAATCAGTATAAACCTCACCACCAATTTCACATTACTTCTTCTTTGTTAACGATATTTAGAGCATTCTTTTAGTTAATTTGCGTTAAGATGAGTTTACTCGGACAACATATCATTTGATCTGTGCTGGTTTAATGTTAACTTTAAAACGAATCCATATTAAGGATGTTGGTTTAATGACCGGTGATGTAACACTAAATCCGGATGCATCATGTCTGGTTATGACAACTGAGATCCTGCGTTCGATGTTGTATAAAGGATCAGAAATTATGCGCGAAGTGGGATGGGTCGTCTTTGATGAGATCCATTATATGCGTGATAAAGGTATGCCTGATGCTTTTTTGATTTATGCTGCAATAAATATTTCGGAAGAGATCAGAGTGCGTTTATTTGTTTATATCAGGAATATGCACTATATTTGTAGTGGATTAGGTTTTTTGAAAGATAAGGTTGGAGAATAGTTGCGTTGAAGTTTAGAAATTTTGTTATAGCATTAATGCTTCTTGTGAATTATGGGTGGGGGAATTTAAGCTAAATAATTGAAATAGCGGGTTACACATTGCAAAGATGGTTTCATCAACAGGAAGACAACATAGGAGAGGGAATCCTTAAAATTGGGCTAAAGTCTTTCACACACTTCTGTGCTAGTTTTGCGGGGTTGATATATGGCTAAAGGTTGCATCGTGACTTCTGAAAACGAAGGGGAGGGGAAGTAAACTGCACGCCAGTTACATCTGAATAATAGAACGCAGTGTTTCCTAGGTTTTTTATGTTTTGCAAGGGCCTGTTTCGTCATTTTGTTAGGAAAGGATGCTGCATGTAATTGTAAATGGGCAACCCTTGTATTTCTTCTAACGTCCTATTAAGCAGTCGATGCATAACTAGTCGAGTCTCTGCCTTCATATGGCTGATTTCAGAATTGATACTGGTAGCCCTAGATCAAGTAATAATGGGGATCTACTTGTATGTTTGCGATATTCGTTTAATGTGATGACAGTTGATGTGTTTGCGTGAATTAGATTGTTTCATTGTCCTGCATCTTATCGGTGATTGCCGTGTCAAGATGAAAGTTGTCGTTATTGCAGTGATGTGAGATTTCAGAACGAGGCGTAGTGTGGGAAGAGACAATAATCTTATTGCCGGATAACGTCCACTACGTCTTCCTTTCGGCGACCATCCCGAACGCAAGACAATTCGCCGGTTAGGTTTTTTCGACTTTGTCTTGTCTTTATCAGTTTACCTGCCTGTCGTGTGCCTTGTTCAATAAGATGTGATAGAGTGTTATTCGCTAATTGAAAACAGGTATACGACAGGGGGGGGGGGGGGGGTGGGGGGGGGGGGAGAGGAAATTATGAGCCATGGTCGAGTATAAAAGGTAGGGAAGGGATTGACAGGTATACGACAGGGAGGGGGAAATGGGGAAAGTCATGAGCCATGGTCGAGCATATCAGGGAGGAATAAGATTGAACCAGTAGAAACCTTTGTTGATTTGTGCGTAAACGATAAGAATTTAATGCAGGCGTTATGTGCATCGGTCTATACGCCTCAACCACACTACAGCCTTATAAATAATTATAAGTTTCATTGAGATTTTATTCGTCATTCGCACCGGTTTAATATGAGACTAACCGCATTGCTTCCAGCGAAAATAATTTGGTTTAGAAGTGCATGATTTTTGAGATAGGAGAGCAGAATATATTTGATTGTTAATTGAGGCTAGAATATGTCAGTAAAACCCTAACTATGGGAATCTCTCATTTTGCTCTCATTTTGTTTTTTTTTTTTTGTTGAGGCGATGAGATAGATTTTCGGTTGTGTGGGTTATTGTTTTATATGCTTTCAGATTGGGTGGTATTTCTGCATAAACAACCAGTGCATGTAGTTTGCACTGACTATCGGCCGACACCGTTACAGCATTTCGTATATCCGGCTGGTGGTGCAGGTCTATATGAGGTTGTCAACGTTCAGGTTTGTTTTGCAAACTTAATTACGGCCAATTTTTCTTGCTGTTTGCTGAAAAGGTTGAAGTTTTGAGTATTTCATTCTCGTTTTTACTCATTGGGTGGCAATTCTCATGTTATCGTAAATGTCATTATTGCATAAAGAGTTTTCATGAAATGCATCTGTGAAAATTGGGTGCGTATATTTTTTAGATGTTCGGTGAATGCTATGCATTCGCTACTCGAATTTTTCAATTCTTTTGTAGCAGTAAAATTTGCTTTTTGAGTCAAAAACATTTAATTATTAGAGTGTTTATGCAAATTTTTTCAGGGAAAATTTCGTGAAGACAAGTTTAAAGAGGCGATGAGCGTTTTACGATCAGTGGGTGATGAAGGTAGAGGCGGTATAACAAGGGGAAAGCGTGGTGGTACGTCAGGTATGCGTTTGACTAACGTTTTTAAATGAGTTGACTTGATTTGCTTCCCGTTCTGTTGCATTTTTTTTTCAAGTCACGACAACATATTGTCAATGTTTGTGCTCGTATTTGTAGCGTAGTGTTCAACTTAAATGATTTTTAATCTTTGCTGCATTCCGGCATTGCTCAGGTTTTATATATGTTTTTATTAACCGTGATAGGCATGCGTGCATTTATTCTACAGCAGATAGCTTAAAAGCAAAGAGACCAGGTCTTCATCTCGATGTCCATCGACGTTGTGGGTGGCGAGGGGGGAGGGGGGAGGGGGGAACGGTGATGAGGATTCTATTTGAAACTGACTGGATGATGTCGGGGTGTTCTTTCATCTGTAGCAGTTTTGCAGCTTTTGCAATGTTATTTTTGATAAAGAGTGGGAGTGCTAAGAAGTTTTAGAAAAAGAGATGGATGGGAATCTTTGCGGGTGTTTTCTGACTTGGGAATTTCTAAATAAGTGGTAAATAAATAACGAGCGAATGAATGAACATTATGAGTAACGGGTTGTAGGTGCATCGGAGGTGATGAAAATTATTCGAACGATAAAAGAACGTGATATGGTGCCGTGTATTATCTTCTCATTCAGTCGAAAGGAATGTGAGGCATATGCCACTCAACTAAAGGATGTCGACTTCAATGATGGTCAGTCAGTCGCCTTTGTCATTTTAACCAGCTTTTTTAGTTTGTTTAAAGAGTTTTAGTGTTCGGTATTTCGTGAGTTTTTATGTCGGTTTCGTTTGTTCTTTGAAAGCGGCACTTAGTGGTAGTCATTTTAAAAGTAACATGCTATAGCTAAGAAATAGGAATGGTAGAGGAAATACGTGAACTGTGTATCATGCAACTGTTTTAGAGGTGTTTTGGGCTGTTCTTTCGGATGCACCTCCAATAGCAACACTAGCATAGGACTGTTGAATGAGGAAAGCTAAAACGCCGCGAAAGAGGAGGCATAAAAAATCGTCTTTAGCCGGCGTGGGCGCCTTGTACTGGAGAGGTTGACCATGATGGACTATTTTGACCGATAGTAACAAGACTTTACCTAGCTACTTATACCGTCCACCTATCTACCAAGGACTCCTGGCTGTAGCGGAATTATTTCGATCGGTTATTGTTATTGAAACCGAGTTTGTCAAGGAGCCGGAAAGACTGGCTAATGGAATGCAGTCATAACTGAACGCCGTTTAACAGTTGGCGATAACAGCTCGCGGAGGATTATTGCTTGCTTGAGGACAGAAGTCACAAACAGTGATATGCAATGCAGATTTGGAAATTTCCTTTCCTTCCCTATGGTCACATATCTTCGATATAACTGGATTTGGGAGCCTGCCTCGTCCAAGTAGGAAACTTAATGGGCAATTCCTATCATAAATGGTTTGATATTTTAGATAAGGCGAAGAAAATGATCAAAGAGATATATACGAATGCGATCAGCTTACTTTCGGATGAAGATCGGAAATTACCGCAGATAGGTCAGGTGCTGCCTTATCTCCTACGCGGAATCGGTATCCATCACTCGGGTTTGTTGCCGATCGTGAAGGAGTTGATCGAAATACTGTTTGGAGAGGGACTTATTACTGTAAGTATTGCATCACTTCTTTATCCAGTGGTGACTTCGCGATTTGGTGTGCATAGGTCGTGTTTTTCACTGACTTGATAACTTCTGAGAAGGGGAGACCCTCCGTAGTTTTTTACGATGATCTGACTCGTGCAAGCTATGATATGGCAGTTTGCGGTATTATCGAGTCAAATAATTGCATAGAAAAAAAGGTTCAGCATTCGGAATTTCACCTTTTTCCGGTGTTGATAGGCTATTTTTCCTTGAAGTTTCGACTGCCCTGTTGAACGGAGTTGGTGGATGATAGGGAACTATCTTATTAATAGAAATATTGGAGTTGGCTTTGATAGCGTTGATATGGTTGATGATATCATTTGAGAGATGCGTATTTGCTGCTGCGGTCATCGAATAAGTAATGCTAAAAAATTGCGCTAAATAAAAGTGTCTAGAATGCATTTAGCGGTATATTTGCATATTTCATTGCCACCTCAATCACGATAAACCGTGCTTAATCGAATCTCGACATCATAAGGTGGTGTGATTTGCATTTTTGCACATTTTATTGCCTTGTCGTATTTGCATAATGAGACTGCGGCAATGCGATGTTACATATAGATTCAGAGTTACTAGAGTGAGACAAAATTAGGCAGTACTGAGACGGTTATATAATTGTATGAGCTAATAGCAAAAGGTAGTGCTTGAATTCGAAGTTTTCAGACACTTTTTGCAACGGAGACGTTTGCTATGGGTCTAAACATGCCGGCGCGTACAGTTCTGTTCACATCGGCAAGGAAATTCGACGGGAAAAACTATAGGTGAGTGTGGTTTTTGTCGCTTGTAGAGACTTTGATTGATTGCAGAGTGGTGGATTCTGCTCGATGGTATGTGGCTCATCTAGATGAGCGATTCGCCGATCGCTGATTAGAGGTAGCAGTAGGCAATTCGCGTCTCTTATGCCTTCTTTTCGAAAGATGATTAATTGAAGTGTACGGTTGTTCGCTGACCTTAGAAGGTTTATTTGAGGTGGATAACGTCGGGAGAATATATCCAAATGAGTGGGCGAGCAGGTCGTAGAGGAAAGGATGAACGAGGATTGGTCATTCTTATGGTTGACCAACAGATGGGACAGGATGTCGCCAAACAAATCATTAAAGGTATGTTTAGTTAGAGAATCCATTTGATTTGAACAGTTTTCTAAAACGTGCTATAAGCTTTTATTCGGAATTTAGTCAAAAATCATTTTGTGGTTCTTTAGGTCGCATTCTCACTCATATGAATAGTACTTCTATGTCGTCATGGGAGGGGGGGGTTATTTCATAGTTCGCAATTCACTCTATTTGAGAATTTTTCTTGACGCTTTCAAATTGTTAAGTGCGGTAAGATGAGTGTCCTGATGAAGTGGGAATTTTACACTTTGATTAGAGATGTACTAGGCATGGTTGAACTCTAGAATAGTATTGCGAAATATGCGAAATCGTTTAGGCCCTTAATAGAAAAAATCAAATCTTATTTGTTTGAAATCGTTCATCTCTGTTATGCTTCGTATTGTTCAACATAAATTTAGCAATTCTTTGTTCGGGATTGAAGATCTTTGTGGCATGACCTGTGGCTAAAGTATACAACGGTTGGTTTATTTTTAGGTGCCGCGGATCCATTGAATTCACAGTTTCGACTGACCTATAATATGGTATTGAACTTGTTGCGTGTAGAGGGAATTAATCCGGAGTTTATGCTCGAGAACTCGTTTTATCAATTCCAGAACTACGATGCGCTACCTCGACTCTATGAAAGTATATCTTCTCTTTTTAAATACGAAAAATTTTTAAAACAAACATTTTCATCTTTATAGAAGTTATGGAGGCAGATTATTGTTCATATTGAGAAATGGGGAAAAGTACGAAAGTGAAGTTTGGTAGGTATCCTTAGCGATTCCCTTCTCATACTTTGAAATACGGTAACGCTCAAAAGTTATGAGTATTGATCTTTAGTTGCGCATTCTAGAAGTGGAAAGACGAAGGTTTGTGGTAAGACGAGAAGTGAATTGTGGGTTAATTATTCGTACAGACTGGCAGATCGTTACGATAATTAGTTGTTGATCATGACATCATTGTTTTGGAGCAATTTTTTGACTCGGTATGATTGGGGAGGGGAGGGTTATAATTCGTATCAGCATTACTTCACTCATTCGAGCTAGAAAAGATGCAAAAATTGTTTTAATATGAGGAAAAATACGTGAGAATTTAATGTTCAGATATAATTAGTGAATAATATTCGATGAAGTTTGATCGGTATTTGTGCAAAGATGAGGTGATATTGCGTAGAAGGTAGTTGTCGGTAAGTGGGAGGTGAAATTAACGATTGTGTTTTGGGTAGTTTCCAGAGGAATACTAATGTGTTGTGTGTTTTGTTCAACATTTGCTTTGGTTTAGAATTACCATGGTTTGATGTTTTATTTCGAAATTAGCGTACCTCGAGATCTATTTTAAGAGACAAGGTTCGCACTCTATTGAGTTTGGCGTTCGTGAGTATGCTTGAGGCGTGGCCAAATATTTTAGTTGGTCAAATTAGATTTGGTTGAGACATGGCAAGGTTAATCTGACAAGGTAATAGAAGGCGGAATGCACTGCGAAATAGAATTGTGGATAGATCCTTCAAAAAGAAAAGGCCGCAATTTTTAGGACTGCTGAGATATCCGACCGGATTTTCTTTTTTTTGATTATTTAAAATATTTCAGATGTGCAGGAAAAGGAGGACGAGCTGAAGCAATTTGTAGTAGATAAGGAGTTGGAAATTGCCGGTTACTATCAGCTTCAGAAGCAGATCGCTGCGATCAAAGAGTCTATCAGACAGACGGTAATGAAGCCCTCATCCGTTGTGCCTTTCCTACAAGCTGGCAGACTTGTACACGTTGGTTTTTCTTTCTTTATTTCTTAATGTTTCGAATTTGATTCCCATTATCTTTGTGGGCATAAGCTTTTTCTAGTTAACTCTCGCTGTCTTGAGTGTACTCTGTTTCGTACTCTTCTACACCTTCAGATGTTTAGTGTAACCGATGATGCCATTGTTTCACAGGTACATACTCGTGGAGAAACGTTTCTTATTATCGAGTTGAATAGAAAGGTGGTAAACGTTTTTATGATGGCAGTTTGGTCTATTTGGCCCCAGTCTTGAGTAATTAATCCAAGTTTCTGGCATTGTGCTATGATCATGGCTGAAAGATCGAAAATGATAGAATAGAAAGTCTAGTTATTCGTACTGCTCGATATATATAACTGTGCTTAAGAATGTCTTCGATCGATAAAAATGTTGCTTTCATTCAGCTGTTGTAGGCTTAATCAATTAAGCATTTGTGATATTGACGGCGAGTGAGAATGGTGTTTGCTTGCTTTAGGTGGTCGCCGGAACGAAGGATTTTGGATGGGCGCCCATTTTGAATTTCCATAAAAAGCCAGATCCAGTGGATCCGATGGGTGGCTCATTGCTGTATATACTTGACGTAGCGATGTTGCTTTCAAGCGAGAGCGCTAAAGATCTCTCAAGTGTGGCACATCTTCATCCTCCCACTACTGGTGATGCGGGTGTTATTGAGGTTGGCTTTTTTACTGCTCTCTCATATTATAGTAGTGGATAGTTGAAACTGGAGAGGTGTAAATACTTGTTGGACGCTTAATACGAACGTATTGTTTTTAGCGAACAATTATCAGTTGCGTCCCCGTCGATGGGCATAGGATGGGATTTTTTCAGTCTCATTCCCACATTTTTCTGTTGCAGTTGCCGACACAACTGATAGTTTATCCTATGTTCCTAACAATACTTGAATATTACGATATAATTCTCCCTGGTCATGCTCATAAGTGAACTTATCGATGCTACCACTTCTTGGTTACAGAGGAGTAAGGGGGGGGGGGTCGCATGTTACAGCCCGACTTTATGTCGAACTTTCATATGGAAAAGTAGCGTAAAGAGAGGGGAGGGATTAAAATGGAAGAAAAACGACAAGCGGAAAACTTGTTCGGCGATGTGTTTGAGTAAGCGAGTCCCTTAACTACAGATATAGGTGAATTTACTGCCTCTCCATTCCATCCCCCCTTCCCCCGTCACTATCCCTTCTCCATCCGCTTGAACAGCTCGTGATGGAAACACGTGGCCGGATTTCTGGAGTAGCAGACAAGCGGCCGGAGGTATCCATAAGTGAGGGAGGAGGATAAGAAGTATATTTCTTGAAGATTTAGAGGCCTATGCATGTCAGAGTCAATATTTAGCATGTTGAAGATCAGAAGACCGACTCATCAGCGCTCTGAAAATCAGCATGCCGAGACCTCAGCATTGTGCTTTTCCATTTGTTAGAAGAGGAGTATGCTGTATGCTTCTTGGTTATACGGGTTCATCAGAGTTGAGATTGTTATCTGTTAAAGTTGTGAATTAAAAGGGTGATGATATCTCGGATTTTAAGAAAGTGAATAAACTGATGGGCTGGAAGTCGACAGTGGTTTTTTGGTTTAAGATGCTTCGCTGACAAGATCTAGTCGTTTGGAGCTTCGAATCAGTCGTGTGCCACCACCGTCCCCATCTTCCAAAAACTACCACTTAAGAAACTTGACGGTACATTACAGCTGTGGCAAAGGCAATTGATGTTGATTATGAAAGTTGCTGTTGCGAAAGTCACATCTAAGGGACAGCGATTCTTTTTAGATAGTTCCAATGATGCTGGATTGTGTGATGGAGATGAGCGCTGTGAGGATAAAATTGCCACAGGACATACGAAGTCGTGATGCGAAACAGAGTATAGGCAGGACTGTCAAGGTAGTTTTTCTTGTTATTTCTTTAGTATTATCTTTTCTAATTTAATTGCCTTCTTGCCTTTCAAGTGGTTGGAGGAGTGGGACCAAGTAGAGGGGAGAGTGGGAGAAACGCATACTCTGAGCCCTTTAAGACTGAACAATTCGAGGTAAGATGAGAGAGTATTATTCGAAAGGAAGGTGTTTGCAAAGAAGTGGTGGGATGATGCCGTTGTTTATGAGTGAATAAAGTGGCTAGGACATTTTCTACGAGAAGTTACATTTTCATCGATAAAGAAGTGTTGTTGATTGCGTTAAGGAAGTACTACGAAGGTTCAACTCGAATCTGCCATTCTTGGACCCCCTCAACGATATGAAGATAAAGGATTCTACTCTCGAGGCGAGTATCGCGAAATTAGAAGCGCTAGAGAAACGAAAGAGCTCACATCCGATACGGTTGGCGTTTCTGTTTTCGTTTGGCCTATAGTTTGACTTGACCTCGGGAACGGAGTGGTTGTGTCTGTAGGTCGGATAAGTGTTATACCAGGAACGTTCGTATTGAATATATAAATAAAAATATTTGTCTTGTTTGCATAAATATGAAATTCTTAAGGCTTATATTTATGTTTATATATATATATATATATATATATATATGATTTCAGGGAAGACGCAAATTTCAAACAGCTGTATGGGAACTACGAGAAGAAACTTGAACTTGAAGCCGAGCTGAAGGTGGCAAAAGCGGAGTTGAAGAAGGCGCAAAGCTTGTTGCAGCTGGATGAGCTCAAGTGTAGGAAAAGAGTGCTTCGAAGATTGCAATATTGTGACGAAAGCGACGTTATCACTCATAAGGTGAGTGCACGTTAAATGCTTTATGTTTAAAAACTCCGATAGAGTGCTTGTTTAGCTTGGCTCTGTGTAACTTGGATTGTTGTTTGGGTGGAATCTGTGGAAGGGCCGGAAGTCTAGAACGGATCATCATGTAGCTTGATTACGGATAGCCTTTTTCGAGTCCGGAAAATTACTGGCCGCTGCAATCGGTTTTTCTGCAGAAAGCGCTGTTTTGTGGAGGTTTTCTAGCGATATGCTTGGATAGCGAGTATTCCATCGACATTGCAGGGTCGCGTAGCATGTGAAATAAGCGCTGCAGATGAGCTGTTACTCACAGAGATGATGTTTGGTGGACAGTTCACAGCGCTGTTGCCAGAACAGATGGCCGCACTCCTTTCGTGCTTCGTTTTTGAAGAGAAGGCTAGTGCAACTAAAGTCGCCGAAAGTCTTTCTGGCGTCCTTCGCTCGATGCAGGTTTCTGTTATGCTGTAATTGATTTGCTTTTTTTGTAGCTTTTTTTTAATTCCCCTATAGATGGGCTCAGTAAGTGTTGTATTTTTGGTGGTGTCCTACGATGACGCTTAGCTCTGAATGCCTTTTTACTTTTTTCCTGTCGTTGTGCACAAATTTAGCGTCTATTACGTTTGGGGTGTATAAAAACTGGAAGGACATCCTCACAGTTGCAGTCAAGAGGGACGATAAAGATTCGATAGGAAGTTGGTTAGGGTCACCGACTCATTGTAAAACTTCGCTGCGCTTGATTCTCTCACTTAAGTATACTGATCATGGACCCACTTCATTGAGTTCATGTTGAGTCCTTTTCATTTTCTCCCCTGGAGGGGAGGTTGTGTTTGTGGGTTTTTAACAGGAGGCTTTCAGGATTATGCTAGAAGGATAGCGAAGATAACGAAGGAATCGAAGCTGGATATTGACGAGGACGAATATGTGGGATCATTCAAACCGCACATGATGGACGTTGTATACGGGTGGTGCTCCGGAGCAGCGTTCTCCGATATTCTGAAGAAGACCGATATTTTTGAAGGTTATCACTTGTCCTCTTTCATGTTCCCGGCTAGCTTATTAAAAAATTCCAGGTAAGGTGAAAGGTTAAGTCTGGGCAGCGTTGATGTTAATTTACATGGCTATTGGAGGAGTTGCGCATTGTTTGAGTGCTATGTAATGAGAGCTTTACAAGAATGCCTGTTGTATCTTACAGCAACGCAACAATCTCATTCAAGTATAGCTCTTGGGTACTTTATTGGTGCTGTGTAGCCGGCCTTGAAGCGATGCTAAAATCTGCCATTCGCCATTTTATTTATTGGAACTTTTGAGTTCCTCGGTAGATCTCGGAGAGGGCCTACCGCTTGTCTTTCCCGGTTATTCAAAATAGGTAGAAGATTTGATGTGGTATGCGCTTTTCCATTTCCGATCACAGAACCAACCAGTTTGATGATCAGCCAGTGTACAATAATGCGTTCTTTTTTTTTAAAACTGACCTGATCGATTTCTTGACTCGTCCACAAAACATTTACTACTTGCTATCCTACCGGTATAAAGTGGAGATGCGGTTGAATACAAAAAGTACGCAAATTTTAGGCAATCTGAATGACATATAGTTGCTTTTGGAGTTGATGAATGAAGTTGGTTACAGGTATATCTTACACTTTATGGTGTATATTACGTCCACTAATTAGGTTCGCTACTTCTTTTCACTTCTGTCAACGTTCGATCCATCATCCATTCCGCAGACGTTTGTTTGCTAGCGTTGTAGACTTTTGTGTTTTGGTTTATTCAACGTGAGAAAGGTGTGCAATGCGCTTCAGATATGGGAGGTGTTCTGAATCTAGGTGTAATTTTTAATTGTAGGTTCAATAATACGATGTTTGCGTCGATTGGAGGAATTACTACGTGAGATGAAGAACGCCGCAAAGGCGATGGGTAATATGAGCATCGAGGAGAAATTTGAAGAAGCGCGCGTCAAGCTGAAACGAGATATCGTCTTTACTGCATCACTTTATTTGTAATTCTTTTTTTAAAATTGGGTATTCATATATTCCTATTGATTTTAGAGTCATGAGATTGGCGTACATAAAGTATGTTATTTATTTATGTTGATTGATCTTGTTGTGTGTTTAAGTGGTGCTTGAAAATCCCTTTCAATTGATGCCTAAAAGCATATTCATTCAGTCGACGCATAATCAGTACTTTCAGTGGTCATATTTATGTTCATTTATGCGGCATTCTGTTATATGACAGGTAATTCGATTCATACTGCTCATAGTGCAAAAGAGGACATTGAGGGATAACGTCGCTGGTTTAGAGTTCTTGAATTTCAGCTCGAGCTGAGATTGCTTGGTGAGCATTCCGTTGAGGTGTGCCGAAGTATTGTGTTTGTTGTTTATTTATATCTTGGCAGCATTATAGATGATCTCTAATGGTATTTTATTAACGCGAGTTGCTGGAAGTCATTTTTGAGAGTGTTTTTATGAACGTAACGAGTACCATCGTATTGTAAATGTGAATGACTCGGAGATGTGATGCGCTTTCTTGATGCATCTGGGTTCGAGTTCATTCGGGTGAGATGTTCCCTTCGTCGTTCATTTTGAACATCTCTAGCGCGGTTACTGTTAGTCCATTTGTAACTTTACTATGCAGAGATTATTGGCAGCATAAATAGATTTGCTCTTTGGTTGCTTTTCTCTGTCGATAGCGGTAACTGCGTCAGATTTTTCTCTTGGTTTTTTTTAATGTGCAGGTGTTGTTTGGCCTAATCGTTTGTTGTTGTTATGTCATCTAAATTTTTCCACTTTGTGTTTTTTTGTATCATGATGCGTTTTACTATGACACTGACGTATGTCATGACTAGGCCATGAAAACAATAAAATCTTGCATCGTTTTTTATTTGATGTTGTTGGGTATCAAGTTGTGGATGTTTCAATTCGTTACCTTTATAGTAGATTAGACTCGGTCGAGCCCTTGACCATATTGAGATAGGTAAAATGCGGTCGTGGTTGGGGGTAAAGTCGGTCGCGCAAACGGACCCTAGTTCGACGTATTGAGCCCAGTTTTGGTCATAGTGGGTTGAATCCAGTTCACTAACTCTAATCTTTCTTAATTGGTGCTTATGGCTTAGTTTTTAGTGCCATTTTTTGTAGCCCCACAAAATGAGGTATTTTGCGACATCATGCGGACCCGTCAAGAAATTCGAGCGCAAGTTTTGTAGAGCGGATCATTGTTGATAAGTTTCTATTTTGGTCGGGTGTGCCATCTTTGTTTTTGTTTGCTTTGATTTCGGCTAGGTTGGTACAACAAGTTGCCATTAGTGCGTATAGTGGAATAGGTTTGTTTAAGCTGATTGCGAAAGTGCGTATAGTGCAGTGCGTCTGGCGTGCTTTCCCAATTCTCGCTGTTTTTTAAATAAGTGGCTAAGGAGAGAGGGAGGGATTTCGAAAAAATTCAAACGAATAAAGCAAAACTGGAAAGGATATTGCAGTTCATTTGCATCAGAATCTCTATGCTGTTTGAATTAAGTGGGATTTCATTGGCTCGATTTCAAAGTGCGTTTTGCCGATCAGTTGTGGCCGAATATGGCCTAAAACACTTAGTCGATCGTACTGGTGGCGTAATAGAAATATTGTTAACCTTGTTAATAATGAAAGCATTAGTAAATGCTGGCCGGGACCTGGCTCAGTCGCTGTTAGATGTCGGAAAGCTTCGTCGCTATGAGGTGTGCGTATTTTTCAACTAGAGAAAAGCCCTATATGCGAGGTTTTTGCGTTATATTGCATAATTAACCTAATTCTTCATTCTGAAGTTAAATAATAGATTATTTCTACGATCGATCGTTCCGTTATGGACAGGCATCTGTCCATAACGGAACGACTAAATATCGCTGTACAGGTGATATGCGATTATTGTGAGCTTCCTCTGATACCGTGCCATGCTCATGAGAAAGGAATTCTGATGGGTCATCGTTTAGGCCGTATGGTACATATCGACTGAGGTGTATAACCGATCCGGTGGAACGCTACGAACCATACAAAAAACTATTGCACGTAATTTTGATTGCGTACATTGGATCCTCGTTCTGCGCAGTTTCGTCCTTCATGTGATGATGTCATTTCCTAGGTAATTTCGTCATTGTTATTATTTGTTTGTACGTAGATTGTTGAGTAAAACCTCTGGGCTACAAATTTTCCAGAGTTTTAAAGAGGGGTTTTATGG
Organism: Baylisascaris schroederi; assembly: GCA_006503575.1. Taxonomy (NCBI): domain Eukaryota; kingdom Metazoa; phylum Nematoda; class Chromadorea; order Rhabditida; family Ascarididae; genus Baylisascaris; species Baylisascaris schroederi. Next base: position 53,556 of record QEWY01000169.1, on the reverse strand, counting down.
TTGCAAAATGTTTTACTGAAGTTATTTATTCATATGTGAATTTAGACACGCTTGATGTCATTTCCTAGGTAATTTCGTCATTGTTATTATTTGTTTGTACGTAGATTGTTGAGTAAAACCTCTGGGCTACAAATTTTCCAGAGTTTTAAAGAGGGGTTTTATGGTTGCAAAATGTTTTACTGAAGTTATTTATTCATATGTGAATTTAGACACGCTGTTTAAGGAGGGGTTTGATTGAGATTTTATGGTATTGTGTATGTTGCACTCATGTTGATTTCAGCGAACTGAACAGAATGGTATATCAATGGCAGCGGTATTACGATGTGTTCATACTGCGACAAGCAGTTACCAGAGTGGGCGAGATTTCCAAATGCTGCAGATCCATCGAACCTGAGAGATGAAGACAGGTATGGTTTACAAAAAGGGTACATGGTTTTTTTTAGGACAACAAGGAAAGTTTTGTTTATAAAGACAAACTGAGACCATTTCTGTCATTTTCTTGGAAAGAATATTCTATTTCGGAAGAAAACCCTTTCCAACATAAAAGACAAACTTTTTTCATTCTGACGGAGGAGTGAGGGTCATTTCTTCCTCTGTTTTCCTTCTCTCTACCTCTTCCTTCTGCTTTCCTTTCTTCCTCTCTCTTTTCTTATCCTCTTTGTTGGGTATGTTCCTGCATAGAACGATATCCTAGTTGCACTGAACAGTGCTTATAATAGCATGCGTGCATAAAACGCAGAAAAGTGTAAATTGTATACAGGAATCAGTAAAGAGAATATGAAAATTGGTCAAAGCAAACGGAATCTTCCTTAGAGAATCCTTGATGGTGATTTTGAAGATTGAGGCGATTCAGTAGTTTTTATTTATTATGTATGGAAAATTGTTTAGTGTTATCGATGTATAATGCTTAATGTTGATAAAGAGAAATACATACACACTTTTAACATTGAATTATGGTGGCAAATTTGATGAGGGCATTTTTTACAGCACTTTTTTAAAGTGTTTTATTACATTTTGATAGAGTACACTTTACATTCAATTCTGCTACTCTTTTACTACCGAATTATTTCTATGCTATGATAATAGTCAGTGCATCAAATGCTAAAGTGTGCCGTATTTATATCATCTCATCAAGGTAACTGTTGAGTTTTATATATATAATTTGGTGGGACGGTAATGAAAGCAATATACTTTGTTGTGCATTGCATCTACGTTGAACTCGCGAGTGATCCCTTTGAGTATCTAAAAATAGACACATAAAAATGAATGGGCGTCAATGTTGAAATGTGTTTTCCAGGTGAATAGCATATGTTCAGCAATCAGTGTTCTCTGCATCCAATCACGTTGCATAATTGCCTCATCATTTCGCTTATATATAATTTTCGTCTAGTCGAGCTAATATAGATGATACATGATGTTTCATTTATTATTATTTCAATTTATAATTTTATTTATTACATTATTTCAATGATTATTATTATTTTAATTATTTTAAGGGGGAAGAATAGTGCTAGGGCAATTTGAATAATGGCTAATGAGAAATCTATTTCCGTTTGTTTTAAGTTGATAAAAATATAGAGAAAACATATATATTCAGATACAATAGTATAAGTTTTTGTGGTTTATTTTAATTACTCAAATGTTGATCTATGGGCAATTTTCGAAGTGGAAAGCTTTTTTGCCACATTGGCGATTCGTTTGATGCCTATAAATATTAGAAGGAAATCCGAGTAGATTTTTGCCTTTAAGTATTTCAATAAATGAGACATAAAGTAATATTTATTGCCTTGAAAAGTGAACTTCCTATGTGCTTTTTTCTCTTCCAGTCTAGGCTCAAAAATGTTTTGCTCTGTTTACAGTGTTTCATTTGGACAGTTTCGACAATATTTGGATAAATTGGACAATTCGGACAGTTCGTTTGGATAATTCAGATGGCTACTGCTGTACCCCTTAGATTACATATACTTCCAGCTAGGTTAGTCTATACTCTTTTCTTTTCTAAGCAAATTTTATAGAAACCCAAACAAAAAAATGTGCAAAAAATTTTTTAAATGAAAACTCCGTTAAATTCATTTGGTCAATGGTTGAAAGCTTCAAGTCTTATATTTATTATGCATAAAGTGACAAATGAGGGTTTACGTTTCATTTAAAATGCTATTGCCTTTTATTTATCTCTTGATTATTTGATTCGAACTGTACGTGAATCACTATTCTTATTGAAAGTTTATTGATGTACCTGATTGTTCACTTGATTATTTGCCTGATTGTTTACTTGATTGTTTACCTGATTATTTATTTGATTATTTACCTGATTGTTTACCTGATTATTCACCTGAGTATTTACCTGACTATTCATCTGAGTATTTACCTGATTGATTATTTAACTATTTCTCAAAGCGCGATATTCGGGCGAGCATTTAAAGCGATATTTTGCGTTTACTCATTGACGTAGCGTTGTGGCACATTCTCTCAAAACAGCCCTACTTACAGAGCGATAAGATGTTCGCTGATGGTGTTTTTCAACGCGATTGCATCATTCACCTATCAACATCACGCCACCTTATCAGAATTCTTCCCTACTATTAATAGTTATAGGCAAAAAAGAACCGAACAGTTTCTGTGATAAAACCTGTCGGGATCATTTAAAAACCTATCATACCTGTCTGTGTCTTTTCTCTTTACTAACCTGTATTTATCTTCAACATTTTTACGACTTCCGAAATCAAATGACACACCTGTGACGTATAAATGTGGAAATATGTTTATAAAATGAACTGATAAGAAAGTATTCACTCACTAAGCTTTGAAATTTTTTGTTGATGGGGTCTATGTTTTTTCGAAATAACCATGAGATGGTATTTTGCTTGCTGTGCAACATTATTGGTGATTGTAATTGAAAGGTAATCTAAGGAAGGTTGTTCCACTAGGATAAGATACATGGATACATTGTATTAACATCAATACTCTCACAATATCAAAGTTGTTCATTTGTTTTCGAGTCAGTCTTGCCTCCTTCATTGAACACCACGAAAAGGTAAGGGGGGAGGGGGTTAAGAAACAAGATCGAACAACCGGGATAAATGACTTTAATTGTAGCTTTTTTATGATAAACTAGAAAAATTTTATATAATCTTGTAATAGTTATGTAATCTTAAGAAACAAACATTTTGTATTTTATGTAATAAAAAGTACTTCATTTCAATGTAGATTTCATTTCTAATAACTACTAAATAGAACCATAACAAATTGGTAAAGATTTTGTAGATCGCGTGCAGTCCCAAATGCGCTCATTACTACTATATTATAGTTACATTTGTAAGCGTTCTTGATCTGTAATGAATCGACAATGATAAGTAAGTGCGAGGTTGATTTACTAATTGAAAGATTATTGCACTTATTTTATTCTGTATTTTATTTTTTTCAATAAGTGGAAAGGTGAATAGCAGTCAATAACGGTACGGAAATCACCTGCTCCTCATTATCGCGTTATAGGTGTAGTAAGAAGGCTTTTATTCCGCGTAAATTGCTTAATATTGAAAAACAAAGTGGTCTTTATTTATGAGGCACTAACACAATATTGCTTTTTGCAGTTTTTCGTTCCACTTGAATGGTTGGTAGAAGCACTCAAGTGGTGGAGAACCGTGTGAGAGGGGCACACACGATTTGCGCTTTTTGCATGCCGATCATTTGACGAAGCACGTTCGCACACGTCACTAACAGAAAAAGAATACGTACTATTCAGCATATTGCCTTTATGTATTTTGACTGCTCTTGATGATAATGATCTTTGACTCATTTTGACTCGCCTTTATATTTTGATCCATCATAATGCCTTTATATTTGAGCTCATCGAACCATACAAATCAGTGTCGTTTTTCTGTCACCGATGTGAACGTTACTTTCTTCTTCTTTATTTATGATTTAGTTAGTGAAATGCGTGAATTGTTGTATATGAGATGGATATATGTCGTATCGTATAGCATGGTAAATAATATAAACGCTCCGTATAAAAATATAATGGTGCATAATGATTGAATAAGTTGATGAATCGTTGAGGCGTTTTACTTGCATTTAGCATTCATTTATTGCGTGGACAAAAATATCTTTTTTTTTAAAGTATTTCATTTCTTTCATATATCTAGAGTAGGGGATTTCTGGGATCGGCCATTGGTGGGCTGCATAATCCAGTCGCGTTCATTTGAGTACTAGTATATTCCATATTCTGTTTAGCAATATTTAAAGTTACATTGCCTTTGTTTGATTGCAATAAAAGTTCTGAGAGTTTTTTAAAGAATTATGGACGGTGTGCCCACAAACGACTTTATGTCAGTATGATTTCAGTATAAAACTCTTAGCAACGTTTTTGATATATGGATCATATTTTCTTTATAAAATTTCTATAAATTGTTCAAGGGAATATGATTCGCAAGGAGCTTTCGTGCCTAGGAAGATTCGGACCTAGCTTTTTTCCTTGGAGTGGCTCGAACATGAAAGCTTCAGGAAACGAAATTTAGGATGTAATAAAACGGTGCGATCGATAAGAGTAGGGAAATTTTTCAGTGGATATTCAGAACGGATTTGAGTGCCTGTAGTTGCATTTTTTTTCTTCGAATCTAAATGCGGATTTTCTTTCACGTTGAATATTTGAGACAGCCGGCTTCCTCAACCGGTTTTTTTGCTGGGAAAAAGATATAAAAAACTGTTTACCAACATTTGTGCATCTGTTTGAGCTTTTTTTTAATGGCCTGAGACAAATATTTGAGATGGCATTTTTTTTCAGTTTGCTACATCTTCTTTAAAGATTTTTTATGTGAACTATTGTGCTAAACCTTCCAACAAGTAAAACATTAGGAGCATATTGCTGCATCCTGTTCCATCCTAGGACACAAGTATACAGGAAAAGATTTTCATAGTGGTTGGATAACCGCTGTATAAATAGCCTAGTATTGAATTTTGAGTATTAGTGACAGCTGAAACAAAATGCTTATTGAAGTTGAAGTAGTCAGCTAAGCATTTTTCACTTTCTACAGCCATCTGCTTGCTTTTAATCGTTAACCAAACGCGTCAACGCATATTACTAGCATTTTTTTTCTCCAACGAAGTGTTGCTATATTTTGCCAAAAAAAGAACTCCTCAGGTTTTTCTAAAGTGGTGATAAGGAAAATAAATAAATAAACAAATAAAAATAAACTAAGTAAGTAATTCAAATTTTAAAGAATCTCAAAGAATTTGTTGCACTATTTGAATAAGATTTGTTTTGAATGATGCAAATGATGGATATTGATAGTGGAAAATGATTGAGAAGATATGCTGAAAGTTAGTAAAATCGAATGGGTAGTTGTATTACAAACAGGTTATTTTCCTATTTTACACAATTGATTTGATAAGGACATTCGTGACGCAATGATTGAATGTGTCGTGATGGGAATTTTAGATTAGTGTGCATCGGCAAGATATAAAAGCGACGATCGGTGATGAAATTATATTTGTTTGGTGATGTGTTTTTAACGATTCGTATCGTCCGCATTAGAGATTAAATTTTCATCACATTCTTATATCCTTAGAAACGATTTTCGATGTCCTGTTCTTGTAATCTCATCTAAATTAGCATTGAGACAGTCTTTATTATTCAACTGAAGGTAATCCGTTTCAAAATTTCTCTTTTTTTCGATCACATTTTTTATAAAACTTGGCGTTTGTCCCTAAATTAAGCCTGAATTAACGCATAGTGGATTGAGAAATAGAAATATTTTGGTCACTCGATCCAGCCTATTATGCTTAAATGCAAAGATGCCGCATGCTTGACCGTTCAAATAATGAAAGTGACCGATCGAATAATAAAGATGACCGGTCGAATAAGAAAGGTAGGCACTATGAATAGCTAGGCGAATTTCGTGTAACCATCCTCTTAATTTTTTTCGTTTTTGTTGTTCATTTGTGCTGCAAATTCCATTTTCTGAAAAGGATATCCTTGCAGTCATTTTTACTGATATGGTCATAAGTTGAATTAATGCAAAAATATGCGATAATGGAACTTTTCTACAAAATTGCAGTTAATCCTCCCTAGGGAAACTGGGTTCTATGTTATAAACTGTGCCGACTAATACCGACCGCTACGACATTTGCGCCTTTCCTCAATTAGTAAGCGCAAATGTAAAGCTTAGATTTATGCCTGCACGTAGGTTCACTTCTTAACAATATACATGTTATTTTATTACTTAGCGTTAATTTACGTTCTAACGCTTACTGCTGTTGTGTTGTGCGTTCGTCTGCCAAGTGAGGCGCCTTCGACGGAGGCGCAAATGTCGGGTGACTATTTCCACCACAGCATACGTCTACCATGACTTTTGCGCCGTAGTAATTTCCTCTATCGAGTGTCTCAACTTTCCACGTTCAGAAAATCGTCTAAACCGTCAGCATCGATGTGCAACATTAGAAATCTCCACATACAGGTTATGAGGTACAGAAAACTCACGGCGGAAGTGTCCACTGATGGTTTAGTGCCAAGCATATTAATCGCTCTTTTTTGTACTTAAATAGCCATCTAAAATCATTTGTTCATTTTACAACTCGCTGTCACTGTTTTTTGTCAATTACTTAATTGTAATTATCGTAATTGGCAAACAACTGTAATTACTGTAATTGTTGTATACAGCAATTGCGCAAACTGTCAGTTCATTTTTTTCTGATATAATCCTAGGATAAATAAATAATATTTTCAGATTTTAGTTTATCAACCCACTCGATTGCCTAGTAGTAGTCATACTGTAAGCGCTCATTTGATAATGCGGTATCGTCGTTATTGTTTTCTTCTTTTGCAGTACATTCTTTTTATACAATTTCACAAAGCAGTTCATAGAAATTTTAAACAAATACCTCTCCTGTTTTGTATTATTGACTCTGTCCCCTTCATTATTAATCCTCCTCCAATCGTTTGCACCCTTTTCACGATAGTTATATATGAACACAATTTTGATCAAGTCTGCCATGATCCTTAAAATGCTTTATGTGCTCAAATGTTTAACTACGATTTTATGCAACTTGGCGTATTGTTTTCTTTATCGCAACTGATATGCTAGTAAGTGCATTAGAGGAAGTGTCTATCCACTCAATGCTCATATTGTGGAATATATTTTTTCACAATTCTATGGTTGAATGTTCATTCGCACTTATAGTTCGAAGAAAGTGTAACCTTCAAATATCGTCTCACCGAATATAACTGTCATTTCAAATTGGCTCACCTTGAAGTAATATTAGCGAACTAATTTATTTGCATCGAAGAAACGTTAGAAGGTTGTATATAATTTGAAAACAAATGCGATCGGTTGGGTTGTTGCAGAGAAAAAGAGAAAACTTTTCTGCAAGTTTTATTCATTAAGAAATTTAATTGCAGAGAATAAAAGTGGATGATGACCAAAACAATTCGACGTTCTTCTTTTAAAAATTTCTGGTCGAAATTTTCGCATCGTTGCGATAATACCGTAATGATGTTAAACAAAAGCGCCGATGAATTCGAAGCCGATGATCGTGCTAATATTGTATCTTCATTACCCGATCTACGTGGCAAGGATATTGTGGATATTGGAGCTGGAATTGGGTATTTTGCAGTATTTCTCGATTCACCTCTGTTGATAGTAGAGATCTCAAAAATGATGCATTAAGGGCTCCGGAAATATTACTTCAGAAATTAGGGCTAGATGGCCAAACACCTAATCTAGTTAAACGGATTCTGACAGATTCCTATTTCATTAGTGACCTCAGGTCTTTCGGCACCAGTTTGAGATGAAGTTGAGGTGTTTATACTTTTAGACGATTTACGACAATTTTTGCACGTGATGCGCGACATGTGCTATCATGCGATTTTATCGAAAGTTTCATGGCAAAAAATAAGGAACGCAATGCGCATTTCTCTAATATATCTTATCAGGTTGGCGATGCGGTTCACCTGCAACTCGATCCAAATAGGTACGTGACTTATCGATGTTTCATCTCTATTCCCTTCAAAAGTACGAGTAAAAAACATTATTTATGATTTCATTCGATTACTTGTGTGAATTTGAATAATTTATATAGTGTGAATTGTGGAGTGAATGACGCTTTGAAATCGTTGGATGGTGCAGAGTGCTAATGGAATACGTTTGAAGATGTGCAATAAAATATTCAATGAGGTACTTATTCATAACGGGCACATATTATTGGGCAGGGAATTCAAAAGCAATCATAATATAACGTCTGTGGAAACGTCGAACTTGATGTTCCTAAATGATATGAACAATTAGGAGTCTCTGAGAGGGTATTAGGAAGAGTAATTACTATCATTATAGTTTTTATCTTCTTTTTTTGAATCTGAATTCAGTGGCAGCCGATTGATAAATTGCATATATATTGGCTCATGATGTACCTCAACGATGACGAAGTTATTCGCTTTCTTCTCAGTGCACTCCGATGGCTTCGTCCTAACGGCTATTTGCATCTCCGAGAATCATGCAGCCAGCCGTCGACCGGTTTGTTTCCACTGTCTTTCCTTTATGCTTATAAAATACTTCCCTTTGAGGGTAATTCAACAGTGAACTTGCGTAAATGTCAATCACTACAGCGGATCGATGAACTTCAAATCTTTGAAGACGAACGTTATTACGGTGAAATGGAATTATTATTCTGGTCCCTCAGCAACATTGGGCTAATCCCTTAACAGCACTACACTAGTTTCATGACATCGTAAGGCTGACTGTCTAAATCTTTAGGCTGGCATTGTTATGATTAGCAAACAAAGGTGATAGAATAGCAGAAATCTTCATTAGGCCTACTGCTTGCTAGAAGCGGTGATAACGTTATAGTTGGATTATGCGTTTAATGCAAGTTTTATCCGAACTTCGTTCCTAAATAAAATCGTTTCCGGTTTTCACACATAATCATTACTCTATGTATACGTTCAGGATATTTCGTCATCTCGCATAATTCTTACATTTCAGTGTTATATCCCTTAATTCTACTCCTTCCAGTATTTTTCAGATGGATCCTTCGTGAGAATAAACAAATAAATAGGTATTTTCCTCAAACTTTATTGAAAAGAAAAAATCGAATGGAAACTCAGCTAGCAAATGCGGCTATATTTATTTTGATGTTGGATTTTTGTAGATTTAACGCCATTCCTTTAACATATACGAAAGAATTTAGTAGTTTTTCTTATCTTTTTTGTTCGAAAAACTATTCCATCACAGAAAACAGTTTTTCCAAAAAAGACTCGTCGTCATACTTATTTCTATTAATTAAAGTAATAGAACGATTAAAAATAATTCATTAACAAAAAAATTATTCATAAATTTTAGTAAATTCATTAGTTGCTCATTTAAGAGTAAATTTATTTAAAGATATTTTACACATGTATTTGAAGCACGAGTTGGAGCAACGATGCATAATAATGCGGAGATGAATCCAACCAGTTATCGACTATCCTCAGAGTATATCAAATTGCTAAGGAGTATTCGGTATCGTGAATCAGATGGCACATTATTTCGCTTCGAAGTGCATTGGGCTTGTTCGGTGCCCACATATATCGCCGTTAGTACACTTACCTATTTCCAAATATTTATATTCTTCGACAATAATAGCAGACATTAGATTCACCCGTATTTGCATATCCAGCCAGTTTGCTTAGATTTGCATAGCATTCAATGTTAACGACATTTGAATTAACCATCATTAAGGATTTATCTAATCGACCTAATTTAGCATATTTGAAAATTGTTGAATATTACAGCGTTATATTTTACATTTATACCTCTCCAATCGTTTTGATCATTTTGGGACCAGCCGTTCTGCATTCATTTAGGATCACTTATGAAAGAGACTACGCATTCAGGTGGGTGGAGCAGATTATATCTCTGAATTTCTAGCGTAATAGCATTATCTTCGTATAAAAAGTATTTTTTAAAGTTTTGTTGCATACACGAACCATGTTTCTGGTGGGTTCATCTTAACGTATCGGCTCCCCACTTTCCTCGCAAAACGAGCTTTTAAATTATGAATTGGTTTTTACAGTCATGCAGAATCATGTACACGGAATTGTTTTTTATCTTCTAAATAATAATTTTTTGTCGGTGTTTGTCTTTCTGTCGACTGGCTTAATTATTTACGTAGTAAATTAGCAACAATCGCTTAAGTTGTTCACTTTATTATTATATTAACCAATTTCGCATTAAGAACAAGACTCTGAGCACAATGGTTTGCATAATTCGTTGAATGTACTGGATTGAATCTACTATGGAAAAAAATATCCGCCAAGTAGCGGGTATCACGGTTATTATAAAATATGGCCAATTTAAATATTTTTTTCTTTACATAGCATGAATGGTGAAATGAACGAACTATTTTAGGTGCAAAATAATTGGCGTCAGGTTCATTGGTTAACGCAAAAAGTTCGATGCGACGATGATGCGATAATGCCCATCGAATATCTTCATGAACATTTCAGTACATTATGGAAAGTGGAGCAACAAAAGTGGGATCGTTATCTCGACGATGAATCCTATTGCTGGACTGATGAGGTTTCTTTACCTGTTCGTTTATGTATTTATGATGGAATTCATTTTCAGAGTTTGCAGATATCTGAACGTTTATTCTTACTCCTGTTTATAACGTGATTTAAAAGGGGAAAAAAAATGGATAATACGGAAAGTGAAGATGCATCTAGGCAGATGAAGGAGGGAGGTGGGGAAGGAAGAGGTGTATTAATAAAGTTTAAACGATTAGAAGAAGAGGAGAATGAGTTGTATGCTAAATATTTTGAGTAAGTAAATAGTAAGTAAAAAATGTTTTTGGGTAAGTAAATAGTATGACTAAAACATAGCAGTAATAAAACTAAATAAAAATATCCACTGATGATCGGCTATTTATAATTATTTCAGTCGTCAAAAAACATTTCGCTAATAAATCTCATCCGTGTTTATAGTTTAGTCTTTCATTGAATTTTTGAGTAAAACAATTGCCACTTGCCGAAATCCAGCCTTTGATCCATTTCTTGAATAATGGCTCACAAATCATCTGCACCAATCATGAAATGGAGCTTTTTAGAAATAGAATCGACCAAATAATTTCACATTCAAGTTTTATTCAATTTCATGCGGAAATGTTAGGTAGAAAACTTCTCAGAAACGATCCAGTGACCTTCATTTGCGTGAAAACTTTGATGGATGAAGGGATAGTGGGATTGATGATTGCACGGCTGATTTATAGAATGGAAGTTGATAGCTACTAGAGTACCTATTCTTTATATGTCATTCGGTTGAATAAAGTGGTTGCGGTACGCAGGTCGTAGACGCATACTTTGAAATATTTACAATATGTAGAAAAAGTAGAATCGATGTTCTGCAGGATGAAAATGATTGATTTCAAGGTGCTTGGCTATGCGTTAATGAAGGAAACGATTGAGAGTACGCCCGCAGTATTGGCCTATAATCCTCGGAAGTTGGCCTATCATTTGCATATAAATGCACATCGCATTTCTGAGGTACGATTCAGCTTTCTGAAGCATTCCTCATATCTCAAAATTACGTGCGTAATGGTACAGGATGTGCGATACCATTGTTTATCGATGAATTAATAATATTTCTCCTTCTTTCGTTTCAATTATTTACTTCATATTTTAAACGAGGATTTTTAAAAAGAATACATATATGACGTTGAAATATTTTTAAATATTTTCTTGAAAAATCTGTTGTTTTTCTGCGTGTTTCATTGAAAATTATAACCATCTTATTTATAATAGTAGAAGTTGTGTGAGTCATCAAAAATTGAGTTTATATATTTCTGCGGTGATGATTTGTGAAGGTTTTATTGAGGGATTGATCTTGAGTAAGTGATGTGATGTAAAGAATAGACCGCAGCTAGTTTACTACACGAGAATGCTTATCTAATAAATGAGTAATTAGTGGCACTTATAATCGGAGTACCTCTAATTAGTAAATATCTTTAATTATTCAACAGTGCTAAAATTCATCGGAAAGGTTTTTGATAAAGATAAGCTAATTTTCCTGTGCCAATTGTTCACTTATTTTTCCATCTTGAAGGTATTTTCTTGCTTAGAGATTTTTTTTAATATGAATCTATTTTTCTCTTTACGAATATTAAATAACTATAATAAAAATGAATAGAAATAAAGTAAATGTAATTTCTTTTGCAAACCGATAAACTAAAATCTAAAAAGCGCAAATTGTTTAATTCATTGTAAATCTTCAACGAGATCTTATTTTACTCCATTTTCAATCATCGGTAAGGCCAAAAACGTTATCGCAAAAAATTATCTATTCAACCGATTCAGTTTTTTATAAATTTTCGAGTGGAATAACTGAGAGTCAAATTTTACAAAGTATTTCTTTTTCTTAGTTTTATTTTTTTAATTTTTTTCAAAATTTTTCTCAAATTTTTATTTTTTATCCCAAATTCATCGATTTTTGATATGATTTATTTAGACGTTACGTTGTAATATTGTATGGAATGTGGAGACGAATGAATTTTTTTATCGAACATCATTAACGAAAGCAAATCGTCTCAAAGATCAACGAGTTCGATTTGGATGGAATGCTACTCTTGAATCGTCACTTAATTATTGGAAAGAACGTGGTGGTCTCTTCGATGTTTTTATCGCCACTGAATTTTTCACCGATATCGATGAAAATAACATCAATAAGCTTTCCGTAAGGGATTTCTTTATATTATGCAATGTGTTTTTCATGAAATTTTTTTGAGAAACTTGATAGAAATGTAGGTGAGAACTTAAGGAACCTGAGGGTCGAAACCTGAGGCTCGAGACCTGAAGCTTCGTTCTCAGTTGACCGGCTGCTGATACGCTAATGATCCAGTCTTTATTCAATCATCTTTTGCCAGATGCCTGAAAAAGCTAATTTGGAAGAAAATTTTTAGAAAAAATTTACAACAAGTATTTTCGAATTATTTGCATATCATTCAGAAAATTTCCAGAAGTTCCATACATCTCATTTCCCAATTCTAGTTTTTTTATGGTGATCACATGATAAGCATAATTGATTAACGTCATATGTTTCCGCCAAATATTTCAGACTAAGATGATAACCAGTCTTTAATGACATGTGAAAACTTTGCTTATCGTCAGGGATGTACCCGCCACGCCTTAATTGCTGGGTAAATGTTGTATCACAGAGCGCTTGCACGATAAGCGGAAGATCACGGGTTCGTCCTCGTCAATGAACAAACTTTTCATCGGCTATCGAAAAAATTGAACGTTTTGGGACTTCGCTGCAGTGATTTTCTTGCCTCCATTTTCCCTCTTTTTTTACAGTGTAAGAGTTTACGTGCTACATGTTGTGGTTATTATTGGTTTCCTATGGAACGTTGCATTGTTCTATCAATTGTTAGATGAATCTTAATACTCAATCCAGTGAGCAAGCTTTTCCTCGCATTTTGCTTTCATCGACCTCCATCGCCAATCAAAAATCAATCCCTCCATAATTCTCTCGGATACTATCCAATTTCTATTGATGCGGTTGAAAAAACGAACATATCGCACAATCTGATTCATTATAACGCTTTAAGGGAATTTAAATGAGGGACTAAAAAGTATTGAGCTTAAAAAATTCGCAGAGAGAATAATGAAAATCGGAAATTGGCATGAGAAAAAATGCAGAACGTTGAATTACATATGATAAATGATTTCATTCAGGTGGTATTGAAAGCGGATGCACCTCTAATTCTATTGGACCCATTTGACAAATCGGCTTATGATGAAAAATACATCATGAAGGTTTGAGTACCTGTTATTTCTTATCATTAAAAAAGAAGTGAAGCATCATTGCTTTTCTATTTGAATTTTCGTAATGCGTTTACCATCTTTTTGCTATTTTGCACTTTACGATTTACTATTTATTTATATGCTAGTACAGTTTACATATTTATAAGAGGAATACTTTTTTGTATGTTTACTTGTATAAGTTAATAGCCCACGAAGGTTATAACTATGAAAGTCATTGCATGTATTTCAGATGAAGTCTCCCAGATAGAGATCCATTCTAATTTATAAAGCTCCAGACTAACTTTGAGGTTCTAGTGTTCAACAGCAACAAAGTGCTTAGAGACGCTTTAATTGATTGAGCAGTTGAACCAAATGTAGAACTCAAACTCGCCTCTTAGATCCTACCAAGGTTCTACTCTCGGTTCGAATACCTCCAACACGAAATTCTACTCAAAGAAGAGAATGTTTGAAGCAAATTAGGGCTCGAGGACTCTCGTTTTCTGTGTACGGTTAGTTAGGTGATATTGTGGTCAAATTAATTTATTGTTCACCTGAAGCGCATCATAATTTCCACTCTTTGATTTCGAGGTTATTCAAGTTAAGGTCCTAGCTTCTAGATTTTTTCAACCTGGGGACTGGAAGAGAAGATCTAGTGCAGATTCGACACAATGCGATTGCGTTGGATAATTAATCTTTATTACTAACCTTATTATTAACTGTTTTCCTCAAAAAATTTCATTTATTGTATTCGCCTTCCTAAACTCTAAGAATAGGTCGAATTGTTGAAAAAAATATTAAAAATAAAAATTAACGTTTTCATTCAGCTGTTTATATAGGCAGCCCTATTGAGCTAGATCTTGATTAGATAGAACCGTCTATTTTGTTGTAAATATAAAACATATACCTGTTCGATTGTTATAAGTTATGCATAAAGTCATATAGCCGTTTTATCCGGTTATAGCCATTTTATCTGGTGGAATTACACATTAGACATATTATATGAAAATCTTTTTGAACGTGCAGTTGCCTTCTAACACATTTCATGTCAGACTTATATAAGAAGCAGCACTTCAAATTATGTCTGAAGCCAATCATTCGACGTTGTTGAGGTAATTTCTGCAACATAGTAGATTTATGTTCAGAATGTTATTATCTTTTTTTTTCAGATGTTATCACAATATCAGGAAGTTTCAGTCGAAGATGTCACTGAGATGTGCACAAATGCGATTCGCAAATATCTGAGCGAAAGAGATTTTGTAAGTTTTTAAACACTTTCGTTAAGTTTAATATCGTTGACATGTCAGCAGTGGTATAATGATAAGAGAAAAAAATATTACTGTTAAAGAAATATTACTACTAAAGCAATGGTAGTATTATGATACGATGTGATAAAATAGTAAAAGTAACCTTTACTGTTAAGGGTTTGTCTACTTTGCGAGGAAATTCTCGCAATAGGCAACCAATGTGAAGCGCTATGCTAATATATTGGTGATTTTGGCAAAACCCTTCTAGCGTTAAATTAGCTATATTTGGTTTTCTTTTCTAAAGTTATTTTCCGATTTTGAATTCACTGTTGAACTCTATCAAATGTTGAAGAAATTTGCACTTTTATCTCATTATAGCCTGAAATTTATGAGAGTTTCTAAACAAAGGCGAAGAGGACACAATCTTTGAAGTGGGCAAGGCAAAACATAGTGGATCTTTTCGCGAGGCAGTTTAATGTTCAAAAAATTGTGCGCGCCTAATTTTTGTGCAAAATGAGTTGATCTGCTAGTATTCATTGGCGCAGATGCTCTAAGTTGCAACTGCTCATGGGCCGAAACATTAATTAGGGGATTCTCTCAAGCAAAGAAAATTGAAAGGCCATAAACTAGCTTGGCCAAGAATAGCAAGACCGATTTTCATAATCAATACCCAATGATGCATTCCTTACTTAAGAATCTAATTCTGGCAAATTGCATCTCAAGTTAAAATTTCGAGCCAATAGGCAACAGTATTGCCTCAATTTTAATATAGAAAACAAAACTGCATAGTTGTGAATTATAATTATCACACTTGAAATTCATTGCTTTTGACGTAATATCAGCAAATCTTTGTCGCAGTATTCAAATCCTGCACTCAATTAGAGAAGAAAGCACTATAGGTGCATTTATTTGCTCTAGGTAAATATAAAAAAAAGGTTTTATTATAGTTTTCGTCATTAGGCGTTATGGTAATACCAGTCGAATTGATGATGATCCTACTTTCGGCGCCTGGAATCATACTTGAGAACACTCTCCCACCTTGTTTATTTCCGGTTTCTGTAGAAATGAATTTCATCGAAAATCGAAATGAAAATTTTGTTTTTGAATTTCGAAATGAACTTTATGAAATTCATTTTTAAGCCGATAAATGCAATAACCAAGTACTGAAAGCTTTTTTCACTTGAAATTTTTAAGTTCTATGCGCTATTTTTTCCATCTTTTTTTCTGTTATGGTCAATAGATTTTTTTCTGATCATTAATCATTGATCAATAATCAGTGATCAGAGACCAGAGATCAGTAGGAAGTTCCCCGAATTGTTGGAAATAAGCGAGAATTGTTGAGTTTTGATTTATATTTAAAGCAGTAGTTGGATTCCGCCATAATACGTTATCAATTTCTCTAATTCTTTCTTCGAGCGCGATTAAGTTTTTCACTAAGAATGAGTTTTTAAGTTTTATAAGCATATTTTATTGCCAAATATATTCTGTTTGCAGGATGATAATATTGGAACAAAAGTATGGAAATTAATAAGGGCACATATCTAATTGAGTTTATTGCGGACAAAACGACCACGATTCGTGTTATTCTTTTTATCTAAGGCCGCAGACAATAATTATACGATGGTCTGAACTCAAACTTTCTATGATAATAAGTGTATACTTGATGCATCTAATGGCAGCATGCAAAGTGTATGGTTAATAAGGAAAGTTGGTACTGATTTGTTTTGGATGGCTTCTTCCCACTCTCTCTCTTCCTCATTCCCGCTCTCTAATATGCTATCCGGGTTGCTCCGTTCTACTTCATTGCGATCCATTTTTTTTTCGGATCGGTTCTTTTATATGTCATTACATCATTGGAATACCAGCGAAGAATGATTTCTTCGGGAGAATTGCATGGGCGCTTTAATTGCATCTTCAGATGGTTATAGATGAGGATCGACGAGGGGGAGGGGGTAAGGTGAGAGTAAAAAAAAGGAATATCAAATAGTTCTACGGCGATAAAAGTTCTGCAAATTATTGCACATCTCTAATGAAGATTCCTCTTTATTTAATTAATAGCGCTTTGTTAAACATTACAATAGAAAATAGCATATTTAAACGATAATAACGGATATTTTGTGTGTTGCCAATTTTATTGAAAAAAATTTTTCCTGCTATTGTATTTTAATTATAACAGATCGTATTATTGGTGGTGTTTCTTTTTGTACAGCGTTCGACTTTTTTGTAATTAATTCTGTGTTATTTATTTCTTCTAGCGGATGTTTATCAAGCCAATTTTCACATTGCCTACAGATCATTTAATCATCAATAAAGTTTGCAAAGTTTTCCCACTTGTTGATTGTACTGATGAGACAGGTAATAACTCCTGTTGTTTTCTTACGTAAAGTCTAAAAGGAGCAATCTTAAAATCAGTATTTGGTTCTCCATCTATAATGTATGTTTGTTGTTGCGATTTACGGCGGCGATACATAAAGATTAGGCGTTAGAATGTGGGCAATCAAAATGCGAACCTGATGAGCAGCACCAAGTAAGTGGAACCCACTCACAATTGAAGGCTGTTGAGCTGAACTCCTAGGTCAAAAGGTCAAAAGGTCAGAACTAGTGTCCTCAATTGAGTGTTCGAAATTTTCCTCAGCAACTTGACGTATGGAACGAAGTTTTTATTTGTTCTATCAAAAACGAGGTTTATTTGTTCTAGCTAGCAGTTGTTTGTCATTTTAAGCTTTTCGTCCTCAGATAAGCGCAACAGACAAGTCTTCGTTATAGCACTGAGTGTATTCGCAGAATCGCTGATATGAGCATATTCAACCACAAATCTAATTTAGTATAGGAGAACAAAAAATCTGCAAAAGATTTGATCTCAGTGAAGAAGTTTTGGTGCCTCGTACATAGAAGTGAACTGCACTTTGACACTTTGAAGCGATCACAAAATGAATTCGTAAGGAAATGCGTTTGCATATTGCGGTGAGCTGAATCTATAACATTCCCGCGCGATGTGCAGTCAAACTTGTTTCGTGAACAGTATTTGGCACACTTTAGTCGTTCGTTCAAAAGCCCTCAATATTCTTTGCCAGCTCAACAGAGAACATTCGATCACAAATGACTAACATCTGATCTTCCAAATTGGGTTTCTGATCTATAGAAATCTTTATGTACGCCTAGCTCGCAATCGGACCGTCATTGATGGTTCTGTTATGTTGTTGGGAGGCTGTGATAGGATTGATGATGCCGACTGTCATTTCGAATCGGTATTCAGATTTCGATAATTCGATGATGATTTCCTTCCTATATCGTCCATATATGTTAACAATGTTAATATATGTCAATTTCTATCTTATATATTTCGATCCTGCAGATTTATGTCAATTGCATGTCATGTAAGAAATTGATATTATAGGAAAGTCCCTATTTTTGTCTCAGATTATTAATTATTCCGATAGAGTTTTCAATGCTCTTTGAAATATGTTGGCACTTGTTTTTCGAATTTCCCTTCCTCATGGCACATTTTCACATTTATTGCTGATTTTATTACTGAGTGACCAGTACCGCATCGCTCGCTGAAGACGCGTGCGGTCTCTCTCTGCCTCTCTCGTGCGTATGCGCTTGTTGGCTAAGTGCGTCGACCCCCCAAGAGTGGGGGGTGTGCTTTCTCTAGGAATCTCGTCTTGCTGTTGTAATGTTCATATTAAAAAGTTTTCGTCTAGTTAATGTTAGTAAAACCCCTTCATTTGATGGTCTATGGAACGGGCTTAATCACAGTTGGAATCGGATTTAAGTTATGACCATATATGAGGATGGATAAAACCTGGACACACCATTCGTGGCTAGTTATGACAAGGTTGCAATTGCGAGCTTGATCTGTTGTTTTACCGAAGAGTTCAGTTCAAATTTTTTTTGGAAAATGGGATGAACCATAAAGTGTTACGAAGGTTTCAATTTGCTGAATAGGTTATTCAAACTTTTATCTTCTACTTCCTCATCTATAAATGCAGCGTTTGCCTAGTTGTTTGAATTAATTGTTGCACATCGGTCACACTGTCATCTAGTAATTTTCGAATTCGTTCCAATTCATAGACGAGTGTTACCTGTAATTGTTTGTGAACAAGTAATTACCTGATAATTTTTATTTTAAAAAAATGAAATTGTGTGATTATAGAGTGGATATGCTATCGCCAACTAGGATCAAAGCAGAACTTTTCTCGTCAGATGAAGGTGATGAAGATGCTAATGAAGAGATCGCAGCGGACGTGAAATGCGATGAAGATTTAAATAAAGTTGAACTACTTGAATTCGAAAAGAATATTATGTTGGATACGTTCTCAGATGATGTGCTTTTCGTTGTTGCAAGGTATTTGAATTTCTCTTTTTCTTTCTTTCTTTGAAAAAAAACTTCCTCAATCTTATGTTTTAATTCGTTTTAAAATATTTTTCTAAAAACTTCACTACAATTAGTAATTCTTTTTTAGCAACAAAATATCGTTGCGCTAAGTTTCAACAAATCATATGAATATATGTTTAATCAAAATTTAAATTTTTTAAACGATATTTTTTAGATCTCAAGCTTTCTTTCCATTGAATTTCTTGATATATCCCCTCTCTTCAGTGAATAATTCTTGTCTTCACCCACGTCATAGTTGAGCAATTACCCATTCAATTCTGTTCGCTGATATAAAGCAGCAATCTTTGCTGTATTTGCATAAATTAATGCATATTTGCATAAAAATATGAAGTGATACAAATTAAATGAGAGAATGTTTTGCTTATGGAGAGTATATTCTTTTTTTTGTTTTTTTTTTCAGAGGATTAGGTTTGGAACGTCTAATGTTGCATCATTTTTATTTATATTCCGATCCGAAAATACTTGTATTTGTTATAAATGCAACTCAGTGTGATGAGGTATCCTTGTTTATCTTCTTTTGATTATCATTGTTGATGTTTGATCATATGGCAAATGGTTTCCTCTTCATTTGATGGTGGCTTTTCAGACAAATTTTGTGGGTGGTCTTTGTGATTGTTTTTACCTTCTTTGACATATTTAGGTGCACTTATGTAATATATTTTATAATTTTATTAAAAAATATGAACATTAGTCATCTGATTGAAAAGAAAACTTCGCATACAGGTGATCCATTTCGTATTACTTTGAGGAAGCCTACTTTGAAGCCCACTTTTTGAAGGGAGATTTACTGGGAAAATTTTTATTGAGTACCTTATTAGGTAGAAAGCCAGTCCTCAATAAAAATATTGCCTATAATATAGTTTTGCCACAGCTATTTGTTTTAATAGAGCGATTACTGTGGTGTTAAGCCTAAAAACTCAATGCATTTTAATCAATATTAATTCTTTAATCATAAAAAAATATGCTTTATTTATACTATCAGTAAGAAAGATTTATAAGGGGTCTTTAAGATATAAAGATTTATAAGAGGATGTTTTACCTGTTATTATTGACAACAGGTATGAAAGATTTGGCAGTCATATAGAAACTGCCAAGTTGTAGGTAGTAAACAGAATAAGGTATGACAGTGTTGACATTCTTAAAGAGATATAAGTGAAGAAAATGACAGCTTGTGGGAGAAGACCAGGGAAACAGTTCTGGAAGAAAACTTCGGGAAAACAGTTCTGGAGGAAGACTTCAGAAAAACGGTTCTGGAAGACTTTAGGGAAGCAGTTCTGGAAGAAGACTTCAGAGGAACAGTTCTGGAAGAAGGCTTCAGGAAAACAGTTCAAGTGGCAGAATTGAGAAATTCAAACCGATATCTAAACACTTTTCCAGTACAACAAATTGCAGTAGAAGGTTAATTTAGGTCGAAAATGCTGAAGCTTTATGCATCTATTTCGCTAAATTTTTAGTTGCACCTCTCTCATTTGCGCTCTATATAATCACTCATCTTAAATCCCTCGCTGTTCAAGGTGTATTGTGCAAAGATGGCGCATCTGTCGCTTAACTGAATAAAAGGCAAATAGATAAATGGTGCTTGAAGTACTAACTGGAATCGATGTAAAGAAATAGATAGGAGTTGAAAGAAGAGGAATCAAACTGCAGCTTAACATGAAGCTCTTAATTATTTCAATTATTGTACCACATGAGTGTTGTTAGAAAAAAATTTACGAATCATTTAGAGAGACATTGTATATGGAAGGTGGTGTGCATTTTATAACATCACGCATCTTGATGGTTGATCTACTTCAAGGTCGAGTCCCAATCAAAAATGTTGCCGGGATTGTTGTTCATCGAGCACATCAGTGAGTTATTCTATATTTGCTTCGTATTTGCACTCATAGTACATGAGGTTACTCTCAGAAATTTTCCATTTTATTAGATTATTTTCAGCATCTTCCTTAAGTTACAATATAGCTTACTTTATGTTTGTTGTATTTTTTAAAGGTGTTGAAGTGTTTACTCGCTTACAACAATAGAAAAATGGCGCTAAAATTACCTTAATAGTGACATCATATTCCTTTGAACTGCTTACGCTGTCTGGCTTGGATAATACATCTGAGAGTAGAAGGGGAGGGTTGAATCGAATAACTGTTGTCCAAAACTTTCAAACTTAGACAGTAAAGTTTGCATGTTGCACTTTTTTGACTTTTGCTAAATTATACGAATATTCATTTAGGTGTTTCATCTTCCTAACGTTCTTTGGTGTTGCAAAATGAGCTTTAATTTCTACGAATAAGGTCAATTTTTCAGATTACTATCGAACTTTCAAGAGTCTTTTATTCTTCGTTTATATAGAGAGAAGAAATCCGATGGATTTGTTAAGGCTTTTACGTATGTTTTTTCATTCTTGACATCTTTTTTTTTGATTTTATAAATACTGGATTTTCTTGGATTTTTCTTTTCATTAAAAGAAAAAAATGGATAAGCGCATCCTGAGAATTGTTACAGTGTGCACTTTGTGAATATTCAAATTACTTTTAAAAAAAATTGTGAAATAATATTCATTATGGTTGGTTTAGTGCGACCGACCGGTTATATAAATTCGAACGGAAAGTGTTTTGTTTGCGTCGAATCATTTGTGTCTCATAGACTACGCTTGCTGTATATATACAAAGCGGCAACAGAGTTCTAGAGCATCACTACAAGTCTATTATGAAATTAGCATATGTAGTGTATAAAAGTCGCAGCATTTGCTGTATATGTAAATTTTTGGCATATTTGTACTTGTGGGTCACATTGAAGTTGGTCAGTCGTAACGGCGATACTTATGAATGATCGTCTTTGAACTGATCAAAATGCCTTATCGGATAAGTATTATTGCTATACTTATGTAATATATGATTTGAAACATTAGATAAACGGACATATTCATATATAGGTATAGACATGACACTATTTTAGAAATGTTTTCGATGGAAATTTCAGAAGTGAACACAAATTTTTAAATTTTAAAAAGCATTTAGATTATATGAAGTCATCTGTACGTTTGATTGTTTATGACTGCATATTAGTCAGATAATTCGCATATATTGAGATAACTCTAAATATAAAGGATTATGAGGATAACCACATTCAGATGATGTGAGCGAATTCTTGCATATCTCCTTGACTGGAATTCTCATACCTGGGATGTATACTTGTATAGGAAGCCGAAGATTAGCGTAAATTTCTAGCTTATTGTGGAAAATGTTAGAATTTTATTGTTGCAGTGATCAACCGAGTGCGTTGAATTCAATGGGATCACTGCAACGCCTCGTCAACAGACTTTATATACGGAGAGTGCGTCTCGTGCCAAGATTCGACGTGGATGTGAAACGAGTGCTTGACCTCTACCCTGTAAGAAGTGTCGATCTGTTGTTCTGACTTTTCATTAGAGATAAACCGGAGCGGGATGAGTGAGCGGTCAGCAAGCCGAAACTAGTAACAGATGCCTAAAAGCTGCTCAGATTGCTTGACGTCTTTAATTTCAGCGCAACCCCCATCCCTCGTGATGGTCAAAGCGTTCACTTGAACGATCTTTTTTTTCAAAGTTTTATTTCTTCATATACCTGCCTTATCTATTTTTGGTGGCGTGGTTATCGTGAAAGACCAGCCCCTCTAACATTAGAAAATCATCTATATAAGCACATGAATTCTTGATTCTATGCGGACGTTTATATGCAATGGGCATCGTTTGGTTGTTCTGTAATTCAATGCTCATTGCACAAAACAGTTTTTTTAAATTGTATTCATTCATTTGTTTGTTTTTCAGAGGAGATCTGTCTCTTTTGAGATATGCTGTTAGATGATGGCTATTAAAGTATCAGAAATATTTAATGAATAGTAGGCAACCGAATTTATATGTGACTTCTGTATTATGGGGTACATCATATACGTACAAGGAGGTACATACGTGGATACATATATTGACAGATAGTTGAACACATCATTATAAGAGTTGCTTTCAGCCGAGCCTCATCGAGGTGACTTGTGAGCTGCCGCATCCGATGCGTAAAGTACAATCAGCACTGGTTGATATCATCAGGACATGTGTCAAAGAGCTCAAACAATGCGCTTCTGTTCTTGACGTTGGTATTTTAATTCATCGATTTTGTTCGTTTGGTAGATAAGAGAGATCCATATTGTTATCACTGGTAGTGGGAAGGTATTATGCTGAATAATCGTTTCAATAGTCGTTGAGTGAATTTGTTGTTAAGGAAGACATCCTTGCAGTGAAAATAAAACTTGAAACTTGGTATAATTTTTAGTGAAACTGGGGAAGTTTTATCGCGGAGGGTGACGAGGTTTGGCCCAATCGTCGTAAAAACCATCTTCTTTTCCCTCCTCCTTCCCCGCTTTATGCATGGAACGCATGAAATTTTGAAATTGATTCGTATTATTAACAACCACTGTAGTCGATGCATTCATTTATGGATGGTATGTTGTTCCTTGGACGGTAGTCTTTTATTGGACGACTCGGCACTATTCCATCGCGTAGAGGATTGAGTTGGGTAGGGGAAGAAGAATTCTATCGTATAGAGGATTCAGGTAGAAATGAGGAAGGAGAATATATTTAAGTATTCATACCTGTAAATTGAAAAAGTTTTAGCATCGTTGACTGAAATCAAAAAGTTGTTAAGAATGGAATAGGGAAGGGGGAGGGGGGTCGAGGGGAGGAGGGACGACAACAGAGATGAGAAAGTGATAGTCAGAAGACAAATGTGGTTGCATATAAGGAGCAGAGCTAGGCTCACCATCGTGTTGAAGGGTTCATCCATGCAAAAGCATCCAGGTGCCACCTGCTGCCGGTCTTTGTTGTTAATGCAGGAGACTTGACAATGCTGACTTGATATCATTACTTGATAAGTTTATCACCTGTCCTTAATTGCCATACTGTAATGCTTTTATTTTTGAAAGGTCTATCCTTTCAATCTTTTTTGATATACATTCTGAACTTAACTAGAGTAATTTGTGGAGGTTTTGCTATACCATAGCGGAATTATGGCGGAAATGACTCGAATAAAGAGGTTACAGCAATATCGGTTAAGTGCATTGCCAAGTGCCTTATCATTCTATATGCGGCTGTTTATGAGATCATGTTGTTATATTCGCGATTATTTAAGACGTCAGCAGAGGATGAAAGCACACATCCATCGGCGGGACTCATTCCGTCGATGCTAGAGGTGCAACTCAAAGCGGCACAGTTCTCCATAACGGACAAGCAACAGCGGCTTCTTACCGATTTGAAGCACCTGCGTACACTTCTTTATCAGGTCCTTTTTAGGAAAAATTTTTTGTAACTTTTATCAGGTTCTGTAGTGATTATGCTTGATCTAAAGTTCACCTGTTGTGACGTTTTTTTTTCGCAAAAAAGACTGTTTTTCCTTTGTTCTCTTATTATCTCATATAAGTTCCACAAAACCTGTGTGACGTCAACCGTAGTCAGTGAGTTTAGAAAATGAAAAGGAAGAGAACTGGAGATACATTTCATCCGAAGCTTATTCTAACTGATACTGATAACGGCCGTTAGTTATTTCATCGGAAGATGTCTGTGATCAATGTTTATTTCAACGATCACGTTGGTTCGTTTATTGGTTGATCTGTTGGTTAAGTTAGTGGTGAATATCTGAAAAGGTTAAATAGTTTATTTCCTACGAGAATATTGCTTGAAATTTGAACGCTTAATAGTTGGCGGATCCACTGAACTCGTATTTGCGCATATGGAATTATTGCGACAGTATAGTATTTGCGGATCAGCAAGTCCGAAATAATATAGGTCTATGTGTGCATACGCCAGTAGTGCCATTGGGGAAGGATGGTGAGTCTATTCAGTAGGCATAACCAAGCAGTCGAAGGACAAGAACAACTACCCTCTCTTTTCTTGTTCAATATGATTTCGTCATATGACCTAGTTGTTAGTGTTGTGTTCCTAATTTGCCTGTCTTTTATTCATTTCTTTCTAGCTTCGGTTTCATATGTTTATCTCTTCCTCTTACTTAGGGAGTCTGTATGTAGCAAATCCTGGCAAAGCTTTCTGGGCGGGTGTAGTTCACTCTGATTTTGCTAAGAATCATATCCCGTTTAATAGAGCCCCATCCATTGATACAACTGTTTTGCTCAGAGATCCCCTTTTCAATTTTCTATTTTAAAAGCTAAAAAATGCAGATCTCTTTCTATTTTAAAGACTTAAAAATGCATATCTATTTCGATAACTCACAAGTCCGTTGTTATTGCTGAATGCATAAGTTGTTATAGGCAGAAGAACTCGAACCGGCGACTCTCTATCATACGCTTGTTATGCTTCGATCGGATAAAGATGTAAGCATATTTTTGCATATATTATTGTTCCATTTCAATGCTGAATGCTAATATAAATAAAAGTGATAAAATTTAGCGAGTTTTATTATGCGATAGTGGATGGAGGTGAATGAGATTAGACGATTACTCGATATTGTGTTTGTTTAATCTCTGCAATGTCTATCTCGATATAAGTTTCAGCAAATAGCCAACAATAGTGGTTGGTTATTCACGCAGACGTCATCGAAGTTGTTCGCTGAAGCAGAGGCGATGTGCAGGGTGAAAGTCGACGGTGATTACACCCTTTTAGGTAACGTCATTTAAGTTTTTTACGCTAAAAAATTTTAAGGCATCAAAAGAGACAAGAGAAAACAATATTTTCCTTTCGCGCATTCATCTCCTCTAATGCGTATTTTTTGTCATTTCGATGATTAAGTTCGTTTTTGTTCCTCTCTTCGTATGTTTTTTTGCAAGTTTTATTTTTCAAGCACGCATTATTGAGCGCAGTCGGTTTATTTTCATTGTTAGCCTCTGACCAAGTTTCATGTTTTGGAATAATGCAGAATCCGAAGTTGGTCGAGTGCCTAGTAGTTCTTAATTGTTAGCGATGACAGTGAATTGTCTTCATTATCGTTAGTTATCGCCAGTGGTCGAAGTTATTCTTTCAGTGAATATTGTTATGATCGAATGAACAAAATGTGGGGAATAAACTGATTTGCATACTATGATAAAAAGGTGTGAAGGTAGCTTCGATTATTTCTTTCGTTATTGCTAATCACCTTAATAGAGAGTGCTAATTTATTAGCTCTGAGTAAGTGAATGCCTTAGTTGGTAAGCTTTGATTTTACAACATTTAAGTTCCCTCTCCTATTTCAGTTCTCCATTGATATTTTTCTACTTCTATGTATTTCAAACCATTTCAATCTTCCATTATTTTTCTGTTCTTTTGTATTTCAGTTGCCCACTACTATTTGAAAGATATTTAGAGCCGCCGAAGTGGTCAGCATTGAGCAATGTTTTCGAAGAAATACGTGCTCTTATAAAGGATAGCGATCATTTATCGTCGAAAGGTTCGTTGTTTTGATGATCTAAATGCCTTGTTTAATTGTATTACTTTCGTTGCTTGTAACTTTTATTATGATGGTAAATTGGGTAATTGTTTATTTAGAGTTTAATTTACGAAAAAATTGTTTCTTGTTGGATAAAATTCAAAGAAAAATCCCTTTCTGGAATAAAATCTTGAAGTGCAATGTGGTATCACAGTTTGCGACGGTCGCCTTGAGGCAAGAGTGGAGGAATCCGTCTCATGTTTGTAGGAGGATGAGCAGTTTTTCTAAGTTATTAGGGGAGTATGTGAGAGCACGCGAATTTATCCTGTGATAAGCGATCGTTCTATATGCAGTCGGCGCCTGTTAAGAGGAGTGTTATCTAGAAACATTATAAAAATAATACCGCCACAAACGCATGTTAAATACTTTCGTTATATATTTGTGTTGAAGCCAAGTACAGTCTAGTTTAAAATGGTGGGTAGCAAAAATGTCAGCGCTGGCTCAATGGTAGAGCACCCGTCCGCTAAGCGAGAGATTACAGGGTTCGTAGACGTCTGCGAAAAAAACTTTTATTGATTAACGAACAAAGCTTTTTTTTAAA
This sequence comes from Baylisascaris schroederi, assembly GCA_006503575.1. Taxonomy (NCBI): domain Eukaryota; kingdom Metazoa; phylum Nematoda; class Chromadorea; order Rhabditida; family Ascarididae; genus Baylisascaris; species Baylisascaris schroederi. The sequence continues at coordinate 26,177 of QEWY01000169.1, read as the reverse complement.
GCACGGCGTGCTGTCATAAGTAGAAATTAGCAGCCATGGAGATATGTGTACTGTAAAATTTAGACGGCATTTCAGGTTCACCAATTTTATTATTAGCCGACAGCAGCGAAGTGTGTCGACAATTGCGCAATCTTATCAAATGGGGTAAAAGGAAGCTAAGTTGGATTCAGCGAAGGCAGGTCGTCGACGATTTGCCATCGGCGAAGGGCTCTTCAAGGGAGCCACCCGCCGAGCCTCTTTGGGATCCTATGCAAATCACCCTTTTTGGCTCATCTTTTGAGGTAAATGTCAATTTTACAACCAATTCACTGCAAATATTCATTTAATTTTTATTAGTATTATATTGCGACTTGTTTTTTTTTTCGCTTCAATTGTTCATTCTATAGCATATGTGAGTGTTTTTAGTGGCGTACGTGGGGCCTTGATGAGGGACAGGTATGTGCACCTTATCTTTTTCTTTTTTTCCTGGCTATTCTTAGAATTTTCTTTGCTGGGAAGGAATTGAATTCATGAATATAAAGTTTCTAGATAGCCACAACGCAGAATTTTTAAAGAATTTTGAAGTTTCGCCTTATCTTCAATAGAAAATGCTGAAAATGCTGCAATGATTTGACTAAGGTGGACGTGAGCGGGTGCGTATCTGCGCCTTACCTTTCTAGCAAATTATGATTCCTTTTGTAATAGTTCAGCTATTGTTCGTTGAATATTAATGGACTCGCGATCTTGTGGATCAAAACATCGTGGAATGTTGTTTTTGATCAAATACGTCAAAAGTTTTCTTATGTGATATGAAGAATTGCAAATGATCATGCAAACATGATATCTTTAACATTCACTTTTGCTACATCAATTTTTCATACTCTTTACTTTCTTCCGCTCGTTTGATCTTGCCCCTTATTTTTTGATAAAAGAACCCTTCAAAACTCGTCCTCACTATCGAATAGATTGCGCGAGTTTTGATTGATACAAAAGTCTTGGTTGCATATTACTTTTTTATTAGGTTAATTAACCTGTTTATCATTCACTCATATCCGGATACTTGGTGAGAATATCCACCGAAAGGGATGACATTACAACCGCATCGACTGGGAGTGAGGCATACGTATGCTTATATTTCTAGGAAGGCATAAGGGAATCAGTCGGGACGGGTATATGTTAAGCAATAGAGCTTGCAAACATGTTATGTTGCAGGGTGAGTCCCGTGCCGAAATAGTTAACGACGTTCAAGCGATTCAAAAATTGGCAGCACGCCAAGGTCGAAAACGGCGAAAGCAAGCTGAAGAGGAAATGAAGAAAAAGAAATTGCGAGCTGATCAGCCGAGAATTGTGCAATTCGGGATCGTGCATTACAGGAAACAATTGAAGGTAGGCGAATCCGCTTTATTTATTTAAGTAGAAAAGAGTTCCACTGTGGCCCAAATGGCTAGGTTTTTTCACTAACGTCGACCCGTTTCTTGTTGGGATGTTTGATTGTGCTATAGGCTTGGCGATGCTTAAATGAAGCCATACGCAATCATCGTATAATTCGGCATACCACTGAACGTAAATAAACGTTGGAGAAAGCTGCGTTTAAAGGCCTTCAGAAATGATTGTGTGATATTAACTCACTCTTGTTCCTTAACGCTGTTAAATAGATTTTTGGATAATAGGGGAGGTTTTTGAAAAAGTAGAATTGAAAGCGTAAAGAAGGGGAATCAGAATCCTAGGATAGGAATCTGGAAACACAGCCACAGTTTCTACACAGCTTCATTAGCAGCTAAATTTGTTAAAGTGAGAATCTTGCAAAGAGGAGAAATTTTATTGGAATAGGAATTGAGAGTACAGTAGAAAAGAAAGAAAAAAGGCTTAGTAACAATGAATAAAATGTTCCTCGACGTGACTGTTCCGGGTTGAATCGAATTGTTTGGTTTCCTGGTTTGATGCTCACAATAGGAGCATTCAGATGCTGTTCGCGCCGTTCGATGCTTCAGCTTTGCGCTCCTAGAGCATATCATTGCACATTTTATGTATGTATATATATACAATATGCAACGAATAGGCGTCTTAGTTCGCAGAGTGAAGTTAGTGAATTTTAATGAATTGCAAAGCGGTTGTCAGCTTGTTTCAATTTTACTTTTGGAAGCACTTGTTCTAGTTTTTGATAATTTCTGCCAACAAAACTCATCTGATCACATTCTCTCTCGTCCTTTTATTTTCAGCGTTATGTTTTTCTTCTGAACGTTTTTCTCTTTATCCACTAATTTCTTGTATTTTCCGCTAGCGTTCTAGTCGATTTACATATTTCCGTAATTGAAAGATGACGAACCTTAGCAGATGGAAGAGAGGTGAAGAATTCAAGTTGAAGGTCATTATCGGTTGTGATACCAGCAGCTGCACAAAGCAATTTTGTTATTGCGCTGAAATATTTCTTGCAAGAAGTGGAAGATTAGCATTCGTTTATTTATCAGTCTAGTTTATCAGAAAATAAAAGTTCAAAATAAAAGTTCCCTTCGCAGTGCTTTTTGAGGTTGTCGAATGCGCAAAAACCGTGTAATATTTGATTAGAAAAAAGGTCGTGACCTTTAAAAGTAAGGCTTCATATTCGGTGATGCATCTATAAATTTTTGAGAGGTAATACGATTTCTGGAAGTACTTCTGGTTAACGAAATTACTCTATTGTTTCATTGCAAAGTTAATTATGACTTATGATACACTATGGATATTCATAGACGTAAGCTGAGGTTTAAGCTGGCGGAAGTTAATCGTAGCATCAAGAAAATTGCTTGATCGGGTTTTGACCAACTCTGTGTGTGTGAGAGAGAGGAAGGGAGAGAATGAGAGTGATTGTAACGTCATACTTTTGAGGCTTCTTCCTTCTCATTTGTTAATTCGAGGTATCGCACAAGCTTGATGGGCACAACTTCTTTTCACTTCATTTTATCAACGGGGGAAATATGTCGTTTTAGTTTATTGGGAGTTACAGTTGTTTGTGATGGGATATTCTCTTTTCATCCTTCTTCTTCTCGTTGAATTTATCTATTTGGCCACCCCCCGTCCCTTCCCTGGACCCGTTCCCCTATCTCGCACTATTAGGTAGATCACTTACCTGAGTTGCTTCATGAATGCATTTGTTACAGGTGTTTTAGGTGGCACGACTGGGGCTTTCAGAAGAATGCTGAGTATCGAAAGGACAGAGTGCATATGGCTGTATGTGTTCGTTGCTGATGTTTTGTACTGAAAAACATCGCTTAGTTTCATGGAAATGGCTAATAATTTTCTGAAGATATGAGAGGAAAGTGGGATCATTCATCTTCGACTTTCGAGTTTGCTAAAGAAGGATGTGCCAAAGCAAAATTAGCAGGTATTTTCATTTGCTGAATAAACCTGACTGAGTGAATTTTGCCATGGTTGAAGGTAAAATACACGGAAATTTCCTAACAGGTTTATGTCGTACTGCGTTGTTGTGATTTACGAATGTTACGTCATCTCGATAAAACCTTAATTGCAAAAAATTTTAGGTTTTTTTAAAGCAAAGAATGTTTTTTCTTGGAATTTTACAAAGGAGGTTTATAGGAAATGAAAGGATTTTTTTAAAGATTTCGTGACATATATTTTACTGTAAGAAACCCAGTAATATTTCTGATTATTGAAAAAAGCTTCTGTTTCTTCAAGTGATACAAATAATCGTTAAGGAAGTCCATAGAATTAAGGTAAAAGCAGGTAGAGAGTAAATTAATAATAAGTGCTTGCCTGTATACGGGATGCAAGTTCGGCAATGAGAGTAAGGTCAATGATAAGGGGAGCAGCGAGAAGAGAATCTTCACAAGTATTATGAATAGCAAATGTTTGATGTCCACCCATAAAAATCGAGCAAATATATTCATCCATTGCACGTTTGCTATCACCGACGAATGGTACATATTTGATGACGATTACATGATCCGGTTTATTGCCTTCCGGATAGAGTATTTGATTTGCGGCAACCATGTCATCGACCACTGACGATTTCGAGATCTCTTTTGATCTGGGAGTGATTGGTTTTTATTTAGTTATTGAGATAATATTGTAGAGAAGATGTATTTGCTTGAGTAAAAACTCTGGAGGCAGTGTTTTCTGCGATCGTCGGGAATGAATTGATCATGTGAGTGACCTTATATTCGATAGAGGGGCTATATTTCATAGATACGATATTTTATCTGTCTGATATGAATGATTGCCGAAGATGATTTGTCTGTCTGAATGATATTTGCTGGGGAGTAAATTTTCAAGGAAGTAAAAAATCCTCAGAGATCACTTGTGGCATGAATGTTCCCTCTGTATTACAATGAGTATTCATTTGTGGTATTTTTGCACAAGAAAGAAATACGATGAATTGAATAGTTGAATGTATTAGGTGCAAATCGTTCTGTTTTTATTGCTAAAAATCTTTCTATCCTCTTTATTTATAACTTATTCTGTTCTCAACTTGGGGGATCTTTGTATCGGACCTTGAAATCACGTAGCAGTAATCTGAAAATCGGTCCTAAATATGATAATTTTTAAAAGATTCATACCTGAATTGGCGTTGTTCACTAAGATTTTTACCGTCATTATTGCCGAGATGATTGTATGAGACGATACTCTCAGGTTTGAGACCACTCTTTACGAGGAAATCAACGAGAGCTGATTTTAGTTTTGTTTGACCCGATTTGAAATCATCGCCACCAACAAATACTTTTTGCTGAAAAATATATTTTTTATATAATTTGCTTATTTGAAATATTGTTTCTTTTCACTTAAAGGGTAACTTTTAATTATAATTCGCTGCATTTACGATGTTTTTGATAGCGTATTAGATACTACGATCGATTAGAATCAGGACTTCCTGCATCTATATCAGCGGAGTTACGGGGGAGGGGTGTTGGGGAAGAGCGTGGTTAAATATACGTGTGCAACGAGTAAGCTATCTGGAGGGGATCAATGATGATACGAAGAAATAGATCTTTTCTCGCGGAATTATGCATTTCATGCATTTCAACAAGTAGCTTACTTTGATGCGATATATGAGGTGAGAATCTGATAGATGATTGAAAAAACGAACACGTTGTGCGAGATCAATTATGCCAGGTACAAGGGTATTCTGTGGGGATCCATTAATATAATGTGCTCCTTCAAGTATCGCTGCAACAGCGAATAGATTCGACGGTGAGATCTCATCGTCATTGCGAGCAATTGACGACAGTATTTCATCGGCATTCATATTGAGACCTTCGCGTATATCTACGTATCGTTCTGTGCTCGCCGTCCAAAGAACCACAACACATTCTGAAATTGTTTTTAATGTTGCAATCTTAAATCATGGTAAAGTTTATATTTCTTTTAGTATCTCTGGATTTGTTTATTTCTTCTGAACCTTTTCGAGATCGGTGGACGGGATATCAATTTTTTTTTCTTTTTTTTTTGCTTTTTGAATTTTTTTTGCATTTTTGCATCTGCATTTTGCATAAATTGATTTTTACTTTGCATTTTTATTTTTTGGAAGAGATGTTGACTTAATTGACGTCGTTGCGGGTCTTTTTTCATCGGTGGACTCGTCTTTTTTTTGGTTACTGAATTTATTAAGTGGAGGGGAGGGGGGTATGGAGAGCTTTATATCTGTAAAAGCGTTAAAAAGTTGAAGAGGAGACTAATATTCACAATAATTTTTGCATTCTGGTTATGTGTGGTCATTACCTTGCATAACGTTGATAGAGTGGTACTCTTCTTACCGAGGTTACTGTGCTGTTTAAATTGACGGATATCATTGCGAATTTGTTGAACGTATTGTTGTTTATTAGTTGCTCGAATGGTATTATTAGCACGTGTTTCCTGATTTGAGGCAATGAAATCTGGATAGTAGATTGATGGCTTCGGTATAATTCCTTCCATATATGGTCGTAATTTTTCTTGAAGTTCTGGTTCAAATACCTATAAAAACGTCCCTTATTCACCTGTTCATTAGATGATTTCTTTGAAATCTTTAGTTTTTACTGCAACATTTGGCCTTTACGCTTAGCTTGATAGTGAAGTTCTCTATTGAAGGGCCGTTATTGGGCATAGTGTTGAGTAGATTCTCTCTAGGATGCTTGATACAGGACCTTTTGTCGTATTTTCATGCTCGAGAAATATAGCGCTTTATCATTTTCGAATATTCGTACTACAACGGAGGTAGAGCAGTGATACCGTATTTCTAGGGGGCCAATGCATTTGCATTAATGTTGTAATTTTTTGAGGCGGAATGAAGTACAAGCACGGATATGTAGGGAAATACTTCGCCCATCTGCATCTTTGATATTGTAGTAGGCTTTACTTTTAGTGGGAGTAATGCGGTAGATCAACCAATAAAGTAATACATGTATTGTAGAAGTGGTAATATCTTACTTTGGCTCTACGCATCGCCTCGTAGAGGTTTGCATTATTGATATCCCATCCGTCTATTATGAGATCATTGGGTTCGACCATTGGCAAAATTTTATTGAATGGTACATAGACTTGCTTCTCACCATCCCAACCGATGTGAATGGTCGTCGATTGTGTGATAGACCCGTAGTAATTAGCTTTTTGCTCACCTTGTCTGCAAGTTTCGCATCTCAACTTTGTGACAGTTCAGGAAGAGTGGGGAAGGTGGAGGTGGAGACAAGGGTGGAGCGCATACGGTTCGGACCGACACTTTCTTTGTCTGTCTCCCCATGAAGATTCTTTGTACCGCTTTCAAAATCCTATTTTTTAAAATCTTTGATCTCTTACCTGCTAATGCAGGTTATCGAAAAAGTTCGCACCACCCACATCCGTTCATGTTCTTGTTTATAGAACTTTACCTTACCGTCACTTCGCAGAATAGACCTGAGCAAATTGTGTTGTCAATTCGCAAACATTTTCTCAAATTATTTCTCAATTTAATTGTGATGTGTAACTCGTCGGAGTGTGCATTACTATAGTAATATGAAGGTAAGGTTTTCTTACCTGGTTGTCCAAGTGAGGTTGTGCTTATTGGCAAGAATACTACCAAGAAGCGTCGACGCGTTGTTTCCTCCGAAACCGACAAGCATGAGGCCCGTTCTTTGTGGTTTAAGCTTTGTGCGGAATGTATAGTTATGTATTTGTGGTGTTACACGCATATAACCATCTTGAGTATAGTCAATTTTATTTCGATGGTAGTTGAATTCGGATATTATATATGTGCCATCGTTTTGTGCACTCGAAGAATTCACATGCAACTGAAATGGAAGCAGTTAACATTGCAGTAATAAATGAAAACACATTACTTACCGAAATTACTCATTAATTACAAATTGACTGGATATATTTTTGCTTAGATTACAAGATTTGGAAAACGCGAAGTGCGCTAGAAGGTATCGGATGATGTTTAAAAAAAACGAACAATTTGCATGAGGGGATGTGAGGAAATGGGAATTTTTATGGTAGTGCAAGATTGGACACTGTAAGCGGATCGTTGCTTTGTTGTCTTAATTAAGTCGTACATCTAAGCCTTTGTTGATGTACATTAAGACTTGGATGGTTGATTTTGATACGTTATTTAGAGCGGTTCTTAGTCAAGATGAAATATACGTCGGAAGGATTCGTCTTTTCGATAGGCTGTTGTTGTTGCTGATGATAAACACAGGGTATCAACAACAGCATTAGTTTGCATATATTATGAGGATATCGTCTGGGTGGGACCTACGCGGGAATTCACTACAGCAGTTCTTCGTTTGCTGATAATGTTATTGAGAGACGTTGGGCATCGACGACCTCATCGGCTTACCTGTTTCTTGAAGATTCCACCATGAGTCCTATACGAGAGCAGTCGCTACAATCAACTCTTGATAGGGTGATGTTGCTGCTGATAAACCCTAGACTTTAGCAACAAGATCGGCTGTCTTGGTGATAAAGTTGTCAACAAAAGCCTTGCACAAACGAAATCCCCAAATTTCTTCCTTATAGATTTAAACGTGCTGCTGTTGGTAGAAACGATGTTTTCTGCATTCCCCACAACAGGCAAGGTTGAAATACGAAATGTTGAAATACATTGAAAATTTCAATGGGAATTAATGAAACATTGTTTTTTGTGAACAGCTGCAGTAGAAGAAAAGTGCATATAGTTTTTGCTCGATTTGTATTTATTAACAAGTTTATAGGTTAAGATTTTGTGGCTTTCAGTGTTATTGATATGCTAGCTATTTGCAACGTATAACTTCATTAGTTTGATAGTTTTATTTTGCCTGTCATGTCGATATCCGATATTCGGTGTTTAATAGGTAAGCAATCATCTGTCACTTCCATATGCGCTAGTAAACTAAACAGAAAAATGGGGAAGTAACCTGTGAGTGAGTTGAGTTCGAACGTTCGGTATGCGTTGTTGATGTTGCATCGATGAGCGCTGTTTCGGCGAACATATTCTCTGTTCGATTGTTATGTAAGATTATCTTTTACTCAATTCTATAAATCTTTCAAATGGAATATCAATGACGGAGGTTCTTATACGCGGACGATATTGTTGATAACGGTTGGTGGTGTATCTTATCACTTATCAGTAAGCATGTTAAGCACAAAAGAGGCATGCTTGCAAGGTTTTAATTTAAAGCGATAACATTTGAATGATATCAGTAGAAAAGTGGATGAAAAACTTACCTTTTATCGCGTTCTAAATTGATCTTTGTTTATGTGGATTTCTTTCGAAAATACTTGAAAGATTGCTATTCAGGTGATTTTGAGAGTGGAATTTACATCAGAAAAAAAAAGAAAAAGGTTATTGCAGTTCACTAAGTGATGTTGTGGCTATGAGGGGGGAATGGTGGAATAGATTTACTGTAATCGAAGAGGTGGTTGAGAAAATTTATGCAAAAATGCAGCCAGATGGTGGACAAAAAGTTTTTTTTTTCTTTGGAGACAGCTAGGTGGAAATAATTTCCAACCACTGCGGGGCAATAGATGAATGAACGAATGAATTAAGCTATGTGATTCATTCATTCATTGATCGGTTTCTGCGAAAAAAAAAACGAAACGACCCTTGAAAAGGGAAAAATTTTTTTTTAAATTTTGCTTTTTGAAAAGTGTTGATTTTGTTGATGGAGAGAGATTGCAAATAAAGTTGTAAACGAATAAACATGTTACCGAAGTAAAGCGAATTTTATAGGTGATGATGAAATGAAGCACTATAGATGAGTTATCTTTAAACCTTTCTCTGTTTTGGGTTGTTTTTCTTTTCTTAAATGGAAATGGGATTCTTTTAGTGGTTATACGATATTTTTTAGATCTAATTCAATTATTTTATTGAATCGACGAATATGGTTTCTTGAAGCGAACTAATCTTTTTTCGAGTTGTTTTTTGTACTATTCATTATTAAGCACACTTTATTGAGCAATAAAAATACTTTTCAGCTACCTATATTAGAACGGTTTTAGCTCATTGGTCTAATATCAGAGCTGGCGAGGACGATTTTATTGTAACAACGTTATGGTATTACTGTAGACAGGGAGGGCTTTCTAGCAATGAGAGCAGTTTAACCGTTGAAGATATCTGCTGAATGTCTCCTGCATCATTTGATAGGAATATTTTTTATATATTATTAAATCAAAAACTACACAGTGTACTTTAAAAGCCTCGATGATCTCATAATTTAAAAATGGAATCAAAGAAGTGAACAGTAAAGTAAGGTCGCTCATCGGTAGATGTGCAGGATGTTCTGATGATAAGATGGACCTGTTGTATGCCGATGACGAAGCTGAGCGCAGATGGCTGTCGTGTGGCCGGAGGCATGTCTGCTTAGCTAGCTACTGCTTTATTGGGCGCATTTCTCTGCGCTTTTGCCCTCTCCTTTATTGCCATTCCCTTTTATGTTGTGCATTGTGCACATAAAATCTTTGCTGTATCTCTAGCTTTCTGTCTCACTCTAAAAAGCTATTGACGCGAGAAGCTAGGAATAGGGAATGACAGGTGTAGTGTATTGCCCTAAATTGAATGTGTTTGACATTTGTTGGCCTAGCTGTCCTCAAGTGATAAAACATTACTGTTCACAACTGCGAAAAAATTTGTAAGTTAGCAGGTGGAATAGAGCGCCAACTGTAGAGGTGGAAGAGGAGATCATTAGGGTAAAGTCTGGTTATGTTCGGATAAATCAGCTGCGAAAATGGTGAATTTTGATATACCACATCTGATGGGATTCATAGCAATAAGCTTGAAAATAATGGTATAATTCGTAATAGAAAGTCAAATTGAGGAATGTGGTACGAACTTCACAATGAATTCAGGCTTAAGAAAACATCATTTCAATATTCGTTTATGAGTATAGAAAGGTCTTAAGATATTATTGGTAAAGCATGTTCAAGGTGTGTTATCTAGAAGCACCCTAGTATTTCACTTATGTGAACTAAAGGTTGTATATTTCCGGGCAGATTTACGTAGTTGAAAATGATGAAAGCAGTATTGTAGCATTGGCATTCAGTATTAAAATAAGACATCGAATGAACTATAATATTTTCACTACTTTACAAACTATAATATATGATAGCAGAACAGGGTATACTAATGCGATCGTTGGTGAGTGAACAGAGCATCGTTTGAGCAATCTAGCAAACGATAATATGTACTCCAACTGTCGATGTCATATCTCGGTTCCCGATTTAGTTTTGATGTTGTCTGGCATGAGAAAGAGGCGGTCTAATAAAGTTCACCTAATTAATTTAGATGTCTTGGCCAGTGCTCATGGAAGCAAGTACAGTTATGCAATGAACTGAGGGCATTAACTAGTCTATGACGTTATCCTTGAAAGTTCGTGATCTTGACCGCATTTTCCAAGTGCTGATTACGGATAGTAATAGTTTCAGGCGGATGATGATAAGGATAAGACAGTAGAAAATAATGAAAAAACAAATGCCGAGGTCGGGGAGTCGCATCCAGAAGGACGAGAGGAGGACGATGGCACTGAAGGGGATCCATTGGTGGTCATAATGCCCACTAGTGAACGATACAGTCTCATAAGGCAATTGCGTGCATTCGCACCCAATTTTGTCATCTTGCATCACTCCGATTTGGTAACGCTTCGAATCCTTGAGGTAATCAAATCAACGGTACATTTTTATGCTCACTCATGATGTTGTACTTAGAGCTGAGTCTGTTTATAATACTGATACTTCTGTTTTATCAGTCGGTTTTAGAGGGAAGGGTTGCAGAGGACAGCTAATTTTAATAAATTTTTATGAAGAAGATATCAACCTTTAGTGAAAATAAAGCTCAAGATGATTGTAGTAATTATAAGATGATTGCAATTCTTTTCATCTTTGATGATTTCAGGCTAACGATTTTAATTGAAAGCCTCAAATAGCGTACATATACGCAAACGTTGATTTAGAAACGTACCAAGGATTTCTAAATATTTGGTTATAGCATGATGGATTTGTAGCTTAAGAAGAAATTTGGTAAGGATTTGGTGAGAGATAGAAAAATCCTTCTAATAGAGATCGAATAAACAGAAAACGCGAAATGTTTATTGCGCATTTGTTTTATTGATTTGTGCTCTGTTAGAAGGATTTTTTATTTTAATGATATTTCCCTAAAGCTATAAAAGATTTACGATGCCAGAATATCGGTTAATTCACGTGGGAATAAATATGATATATTTTGTTAGTGATTTGTATGTGCCCATTGAAATCTTGAATTTTTGTTTTAAATCAAGCTTAAAAATAGATTCTAATTCACTCTCCTCTTTCGCAATTTCCCTTCCTCTCTTGGCTAGGCTGTCACGTATCGTGCTACCGTGGCCAAGCCCTCTTACTGGAAACATCATATATCAAAGGATTAGAGGAGTAAATATCTTGTCGGGTTTTTCACTCGATAAGCCCAAAATATTTTGTACGTATTGTGTGATTTCAAATGCAGTCTATCAGTAGGATGTTGCCTCTTAATCTAATTTTTCTTTGATTTACTACCAGTTTGGGTTGAAGTTGCGATCTCTCAAAAAATAAAGTGAATTCAATTGGCCATTTGAAAACTTTCATTTAAGCGAAATGTGAAATGCTGTGTTGATATGATTTCAATTTCTGTTGAATTGCTGTTTTAGATGTACAAAGCATGTAACCCGGAACATGATCTACGAATATATGTGCTGATGTATCGTGAATCAAATGAGGAGGAACGCTATTTATGTTCACTTCGAAGGGAACAACTTGCCTTTGAGCAGCTAATTCGTGAACAAGGGGTACGTTGCTATGATTGTTATCATATAAGAGGGGTAGGGGAAATTTCTCGGGAAAGGAGGGGTAGTGGGTGGGGGGAGGAATTGATGAATCTACTATGCTCGTCGATGCCTCTCCATTTATTCGTATCGTGGATGTTTGATTGTATTATTTAAAGGTATAAATATTCTTGCTGAGGTGCTTTCCAATTTCTGCACCATTTATCTTTTCTCTGATGTCTCGAAGCCACAATAATTTTATCGACAGTACAAATTTGTTTGTTGGCCAAGCGATTGAGCCAACAATGAACTGATGCAGTTATATCCGATATGCAGGTTTAGTTGACTAGGTAATTAAGAACAATTTACTAAAGTAGTTTAGGGGTAGTGAATCTGGTACTTGCGGAGTTCACCATGTACTTATGCAATATGGTTTTGAGATGAAGGTATTTTTTTGGTCTTGTTAACTTTTTGAAATGTCATTAATTGCATTCAGACGTTGCTAGCGTCGCGTGAGTATGACACTGCTCGAGAACCACCGCCCAAGTTGAAGTTATCCAAATCTAAACGTGATGGTCGCTCACTGGACGAACCTGATGCTGAAGAAAGTCCTCGAGTTAGTATCCTCGAATTCTGAACTGTAATAACCTAGCGGTGATTATGTGTTGTGCTAAATTATAGAGCGGAGAATAGAATGTGATAGGGAAATTGATATTTATTTTAAAAAAAGTATGAAGAATGAATCGCAAAATAAGAATTCATTAATACTGTTTGGTATTTTATTAATCAAAGGATTAATAGAATTGATCGAAGAGTATTATTTTTATATATTAACTTGAACATTCAGGTAATTTAGATTGAATAAAAGATCAAAGCAGATTGAGTTAAAAAACCCCTATCAAGTTGATGTACTTTGATAGAAGTTTAGGGCGGTAGGGGTGAAATTTATTTGTTATATACAAGTGATTTAGATCAGCAATCACTAAATTTTGTTTTGTTGATCATCAACCTGTATCGTTTTTTAAGGTTGTGGTGGATATGAGAGAGTTCAATAGTGAATTGCCAACGGTACTCTACAAGAGGGGTACCGATGTAGTACCGGCCACTCTGGAGATCGGCGATTATATTCTTTCACCTCATATCGCTGTCGAGAGGAAATCTCTTGATGATCTGACGCAGTCACTTCACAGTGGCCGTGTTTTTAAACAAATCGAACAGGTATGCTTTGCTCAATTTTTGAAGAATTTCTTCGCACACCGGTCGATGAAGATGAGAGTGGGGCAGAGAATGGGAATGAGGAAACGAAGAGTGTTCCTGTTTGGCTTAATGTAAATATTCTTTTATTTGGATGGATTCCTTGAAATAATTGAAATTCGAGCAAAGGAAGATCTAAGACTACCGCAAAAGATCAGTAATATTGCTCTGATCTGAAATTTACATGAGTATGGTCATTTTCATTCATTCTTTAATCATGTCAGATGGATGATATTAAAGAATTAGCTAAATAATTGCTCTATTCAACATTAAGGAAGGTTTTTTGATGCTTTCCTAAAAACGTCGCTTAAAAGCTTCCGACAAGAGGGCTTTTATGGCCTAATTTCTAAGCAGTGAAATAGAAAGGAAAATTTCGACGTTAATAAGAGGCTAATGAGATTCAAGAATTGGGCAATCACTTTCTTAAATTGTATCTGATGAGTTACAAATATGTATATATAATTATTAGTGAACATCTGAGGCATTTGCGTTTGATAAATGATGGACTCTCTTTTGCTATTTGTTCGGCTGTCTTTCGTTGATTCGTGTCAGATATAGAAAATGCAAATATTTACCTATTATGTTAGATAAATTCAATATAATTGAAATTCTTTATGTTGAACTAAGTCGGTTCCAGACAGTTTAATTCAGTTCAAGTTCAATAAATTTAAATGAGATTGTTTCAGATGCTTAGGCATTACAAAACTACAATTTTATTGGTAGAAGCGAATACGAAGAATGATTATCGTAAAATCAACGGTGGGCCATTCCAGGTTTCTTTTTTGAATCGTTGATTTTGACAGTGTTGTGTAGTTATGATCGAAAAAAAAACCAAGAATCGATTTGCGATGAGGGTGTTGTACCTTTATTTCTGTCCTTGGGGCAGGTTTACTTAAGTAAACCGGTTACATGAACAACATGTCCCCCTACTCCTCATCTGTGCTGTATTCCTCCTCTTTTCCGAATCATTCCGCCCCACTTGGATCTTATTCCAGATGGTAATTTAAAAGGCCCATCACAGCCAGAAGAGCTACTTTTTGATGCTCTGAGGAAATGAGGCACTTACCATTTTTTATCATAGTGCTTTCTCGTACCCATTTTTGTGGGATTAGTATTAATTTTGTGTAAGATGAAAATATTGTTCTGTAGTATTTTTTCACTTTTTCAATTTTAAGATTATATTTTGTTGATCAATTTTATCGCCACTGAAATATCGATGTTACAATGCGCCATTTTGAATAAGGTTGAACGGAATTAAAATTGCCTGTTATGTGTTATGACCACTAGGACAATACCTAAAGGTCGTTTATTGTGGAGTCGTTTATTTGCTAATATTTTGATTTATGAAACTGTATAGGTTACTAACCATCCATTTCTCAAAGTGGTCACTAACCGTGCAGGTCCACTTTTCACCTTACGTCTCCAACCAGCAGTTGACGATTGTTTCAATGATGGTCTTGTAATGGGAGGTGTTAGAAGTAAAAAAAAAAGTTTCAAATGTGTGCGCATCGACGGTGATCTTACAGTATCATAAATATACCTCAAAGTGTACCTCACATGTTATGGACTTTGCAAGTACATCTCATATATATATCTGCACGATTCTCTTATAATATCAAAAATGATTGTATCAAAGTGTATTTACGTTCGCGCATGTAAATAATTTTAGGGAAGCAATAAGGAAATCGAAATTCACTGAATCATCCAGCTGTGTTTGAGCTTATCTTAATGAATGTTTTGTGATTTGTTACTAAAGAGGAAAAGCGATTTCGAAGTAAGGAGAGATTAGAAGGAGAATAGGTGCTGCTTGTTTAATTCGTATTTGATTTTTGAAAAGCTCTGAATTGATCTTCAATCAGAACAGAATGCGATGCGCGTTTAACCAAATTCTTTTCTAAGTTTTAGGGAGAGTTGAGTCGTCGATGTAGAGAGACTCGCTCACTACTGACGGTGTTGATACGGTGCTATCCACTTATGAATATTGTTTGGACAATGGATCCGACGCATTCGGCTGAAATGTTCGAGGAATTTAAGGTTTATTCAGTTTTATCAGCTTTTTGAAGAGATTTGAGGAAGTGGTTTGTGGGGGCATTATGTTTTAACGTTATGTATGTATGTGTCTGTTTGTCTATCTGTTGATCCGAATTTCCAAGTAGAAAGCAGGGCTCTGAAATATGATTTATCTCGAGTCCGTTAGGTTACCTTTGAGATAATCTGAAAAATCCAACTTTTTTGTGAGATGCTATGAAATTTGCATATCCAGATTTTGTTGATGATATCAGCAAGTTTTATTAAAATTAAATTGCAGAGGTACTTCAATGACACGAATAGACTTTGCAGTTGTTTTGCGAAAAGAATAAAACTTTTTTTTTTTGCTGAGGATTTATTCAAACATATTTTTGCATACTGAAGATAGGCGTCGCCTCTCTGTTTTTTTTTTCTTTTTTAAAGTGAGGATACGACTGATGCATTAGGTGGGCTCAAGCGCAAAGAGCTCAAATATTATTGCCAATCCTCTTGTTCCATTTTTTTGTTTGGCTTCATAGCGAAGCTGTCGCAAGCTTGACAAGAAAATAAATATTTTAGCGTTCATGGTGTGTAATAATTTCGCGGACGAATTTGGGTTGTGTCGTCTTCGGATGGCAGGAAGTCATATAATAGACGTGCATAAAAGCTTCGTTGAGATTTCCGCGGTCCTTCCGTGAATTCTGATCAGCTGTTTTATTTTCGCACATTTTGGGACTTTGAACTTCTTTTATTCGAGAATTTTTCCCTCGGCACGTGATTTTTTAAATGGGTTTTTATCGTATAAATTCACGTACATTTTGCTGTTTACCTATTTTTTTAGGTGCAGCAATTGTACTCCGTTGCATCGTTTCGTGGTCGTCCATGCGGTCGATCACAAGTGAAATTTGTTATGATATACATTCACTGTATCATTCGTGATAGTATCGTTCATCTGTAAAGTAAATTTACTGAAATTGAAGATTTTTAGCTTAATCAAAAAAATCCTGATGCGGATCATGCGGTGGCCATACGCGGTGATGATGACGAGGGAATAGACCGTGAGAGCGATGGTGAGGTGTTTTTTCTATTGAGTAGCTGTGAGTTTCTTTATTTACAGAATAAAGAAAACTGTGAACATTTACGCAATAATTGCATGACTAATGATAGTCGGAAAAAGAGAGTCAGAGTAGAGGAGTGAGAAAAATGAAGAAGATAAGAAAAATAGCAATAAGGCTAAGGTAATGAGGGGCTGTTTGTGCTTTTTAGTTTTTTTTGCGCTTTTTTCTAAATGACATCACGAAAGATGCATCTGTCATCAATGTTTGATGCGTTGCGTGAGCTGAAATCTCTCCATGTGCAGACTGTGATGTGATGACAGGTTTGTTTCTACCATTAGTACAATATTCAAGTGATTAAGGGGTACATAAAGGTGATATTTGGGATGGGAACCACTGACCACATCGAATGCTTATTCAAATGAGCTGACAGCATCAAAAGTATCGTCCATGTGTGCATGAGTCGATGAACTGTTCTTTAGTACGGATTGCAAACAGCCATTTTGAATGCGGCTAAAATTCAGTGCCGTTTGGTTCCGCTCTGCAGTAGTCTTCAATCTGAAGGGGGGGACTGAATGATAAGATAGAGGTGAAACTTTTGTAATCGTCAACTAAGCACAGTGCCGCACGCTGGCTAAAGCAGTTGTTATATGCAGCATAAGGGTTCGTCAAGGAATATAAGTATCTGTAACGAGTAGCATTACTACTCCTGATAGTCCGATGTATAGGTGAGCCTGACAAATGTTTTCAATGAACGAATCCTTCAATTCTGAGCACCACAAATTTTTGATCGTTTTATCCGCATGGAAGTATCATTTTTGGAGATCCATAAGGGCAACGAAGTTTCCATTCATCTTATCTCCCCTATTCTTTATTATGTTAGAAATCACAATGCAATGTGAAGAAACTGTTGAATTAGGTAGGATGATTTGAATTCGAAAACGGGTAATGCTTGCAAATTGCAAGATCTTTTATTGGAGCGTTTTTGAAATATTATTGGCAGTCGTCATGTCCGCCGGAAAAGCTTCATGATATTTGGTTGTCCTTAATCTTGAATTCGTTTTCTAGAGTTTTACTATTAATAGTATAAAATTTAAGGTTCATTATTAGTGAAATTGGGCAAAAACTGTCAGAATGGAAATGTAATCTCTGTCGACTGTCACGATTCGTATACACCCTCATCCATACAACTGGTGAAACTGTGGTTATTGACGAATTGGTCGTTCTTTCTCCACCTTCGAAGCTTGTATTGGCTTTTATTCCTTTTGTTTAAAGTTGTTTACTGTGGTGCAGAAGCTGACGTATGCGAAGGCACGATGCTTACTAAAGTTGTATTTTGATGATTATTAAAGTTTTATTTAGGTCAGTCGACTTCAGAAGCTGGTTCATCTAAGGGAACGCTACGGTTGAATAGAGCGCTGCATCGACAGTTACTAAGATTACCGAATATGGGAAGTGGCGATGTGAAGCGTATGATGAGTAGTGGGAAAGCGACCTGCTTGCTCGATGTAATTAATGCGGATTCTGAGACACTCACTTCCATTATCGGAAATCGTGAGTTGGCCGCCTCTTTGCACTCCTTTTTGACAGTCGATTTCAAGGCTCATTAATAATCTTGTTGTACGATTTGTTGACAGCTTTTATAAAGTAGAGTATTCCTTTAAGAAGAAAGTAGGAAGAATTTTCTCCATCGCAAAACAGTTTTATCATTGTCTGTAGGTGTTGTGTTGGTCATGATGTTGTTGTTGGTCATTTTCCTTGGTTATATAATGCTTTAATTTTCATGCATTTTCGCGTACTTGTATTTCAAAGTCGGCGTGATTTCCTTTCCTTTCTTAAAATGTTTGTTAATATATGTATATGTCTGCCTATGTATTTATGCCTCTGTATATGCATATAGATATACAAAAAGACATTAATATTACTATCTGATGATTTGAGTTTGGGAATCATTGAAGCTCGAGCTATGAAACATAGAGGTCGTGATGTTTTGTAGTAGGTTGACCTGATAAACCAACTTTCGAATTGATCCATGCCACTTTACAAAAAAATTCTAATCATTTTAAAGCGCGCATATTTTAATTGAATAGATTTCCATTACATATCGATTGCATTGTAAAGGAAAATTTAGGGTTTAAACGAGGCATCTGAACTTTTTTTTTTCAATCAGTTTGTTGTATGCATTGTTTCTTTATTGTAGTTCATGTTTTGCATACATTCACATTTTCGCTTATATTGTTTAATGGGAAACTTCTCAGAAATGCTTACAGCAATGTCATTAGTGAATATACGTTTTATGAAGTATTGTTTTGCATTTGTGGGATGAAACAAGCTCATAGATTGATGATCTTTGATCTTTGATGCATAATTTCCTAGTTGATGTTATTAATGTGCATGATTTTAATCTTCATATATTGGATCAAATTTAAATGTTATAAATAAAGAAAAGATTGTGATATAATATTATACTTCTTTTGAAACGGGTCTATTGATTTCCGTTTTTTTTTATTGCTTTATAGTCGTTGTTGAAATATTCAATACTGCTTAGGTGTACACAAATTTATTGTATTCAATGTAATACATTCTCAGTCAACGTTTTCCCATTATTTACGCTGCATTAACGTATATTGAATTCGATATGAGGCGTTAGTACTAACTACTTTTTCGTCAGTATTTTGATTGCTGAATTGAGTTTTATGATTGCAATGCCATTTCTTAGTGGAAATTAATTTTCAACACATTTTTTCTGAAACTATTTGCGTAGTGTGCAACATTTATGAGATAAGCGTCGCTTAATAATACCTGTATAAGGTTGGCCTTCTATCTACGCTGCTTCAGTACACACAATTCATTTAAATATTTGTATTTAATAATTCTTTAATGAAATTTTTCCATTAGGCTGAAGGCAAGTTGCCAAAAAAATTTTCTACGTGTATTTAAAATTTGAAAAGTTGAACTTGCTGCTAGAAAAATCTCAGTGAGATAATTGTTTTTTAACCACTATGGGGTGTTTTTTTTCCTGGTTAATGAAGGTTTTGGCATGCGGTTATACCCGTCCCAAAACAAAGGTTTCAGAATGAGTACAACCGCAATTTTTCTCTCTGGCTGAGGAAGATTTCGTACCAAACTCTACGAATCTTTTCCTCTTTACCATTATCATGTTTAGTGGCGTCAACAGTAGCTTATGACTAGAAGGGAATGGATATTGATGCATTTTGTGTGTCGCCGTGTTCTTTTACTGCATTTCCCCTCTTATTGCATTGCCCCATCGGCGAAATCGTATAGCCATGGTTTCGTTGGGCGTTTTCACCCTCCACCGTCATTACCGTTGCTCTCCCTTTCATCCTATCCTTATATGATGTGCTATATGATCAAAGATCACAACCAAAATTCTCTTATAGAGGTTGCCTAGTCAGATGTTTTTTTACTTGCAAAATTTATGAACAATATCGAATAATCACTTAAAATGATGAAATGAGTGCGAAAAAAGGGAAAGAGGGGGAAACAACGAAAAGCACCTGTTCGCAGCAACCATGGTAACGTACGTTGTCCTTAATTGGCGAAACCATATAGCCACTTTGTTCTCTTCATCACCTATATCCGATTAGCCTGTTTTCTTCATATCCGTAGATTACGCTGTTGTTTTTCGGTTCATTTATTTATCTATTCTTTTACAAAGAGATATAAAAATTCCTTTAATATATGCTATTCAAAAATTGAAATTCGGTAATTTCTATAATGTTTTAGCGCGAATTTAAATCTGTTCATTTGAAGAAAAATTTTCCTATCGTAAGATGCTTAGTGATTGGCGAAACACTTGATTCGTACTGTTTGCTATGATTTACTATCTACTAATATTTATTTCATTTATAAGCATCTGCTTTATTCTTCACACGTATGCTGTTTTATGTTTCTTAAGTTTGTGGATGTTGTATTGTATTTACTTCTATAAGTAGTTTAGAAAAGCTAAAAATTTCAAATCTAAATTTCCGTTCAATAATCGACCAAAATCCCCCTGGAAAATAATTGGCTTTTATCATTTCCATCTCTCTTCCGAGTATGTAATGCTGGGTTGCGATGATTAAATACAAACAAATTGTCAATAACGTCAAAATTTCAGCAGGCATCAAAATTATACAAAGTGGAAGAAGTTTTAAAATATAGAATATATACGCTTCAAACATCTGCCTAAATGCAACCAGCTAGTTGTCTTTTATTAAAGTTTGCGGGAGCGTTGAGGCAGTTTAATAATGTTTGGACTAAGGACATGGATTTTACAAAAATTTACTTCCAAACAATAGAAAATCTCATTCATGACGTTCTCTAATAAACGACTTGTTTTAAGCCCGAGGCTGTCAGTTATATATCCCATGGAGAACTCAAATTCAAACACTTGAAGCTTGTTTTCGACGGGTCTAAAATTTCCTTCAAAGAAGGAAATGTGAAAATATAATAAGCGTAGTAAATGCGTATTCTTCGGACATTTGTTATGAACTCTTTTGTATTAACAAGAAAATTTAATAATCCTTAGCCATAGGTAATATAACAAGTCGTCGGAAATGACAGCAACGTTCGATCAAAATCATCGAAAACGCCGAACTAAGAAGCAGTAAAGTTTCATAAGTTTATTTTCAGGTTTGTTATCATGCTGGCGTGATCACAAACTTGGGCGATAAGTTTGCTGCAAAGAAAAGGAGAAAACAAATCTAAGCGGAGCATTCGACGAAGGAAGTTATGTTAACGGCCATGTAAGAGGAAAGGATAGTACGTGCCAAGTACACCGTATTATGGGATCTGTGCTATGTTCACCAAAGAAGAAGAAAAAAGCGGTTGGCTCATGGGTTGGCTCTGATTCAGAGAATCCTTTCGAGCAAAGTTTCACTAAGAAGGAGCGCGTCTGTCTTCGTGAAACTTTTCAGGTTTGACTTATCAATTTAAAAAAAAAATTAGAGTATACTTCATCGAAATGCGCCAATCGAGTAGGTAGTACAGTGGCACAATAATATATCAATGAGAACGATTTTAGTGACAACTTTATATTACCTAATTATAGGTAGTAATATTTTTTAAGAATTTCAGGATAAAACAATTAATGAAGTGTACGATGAAGTAATTTACGAATTCGGAGTGCCATAATGTTCAGTGCAAATTCTACGTGAAATCCTTTCAATGAATACAACTTTTTTTGGGCCTTTCGTTCGAAGGTAACATGTACCAGAGGTAAATTATACATATACTCGCCTCCACTCCCCTCCCTCCGCCCTATCCCAATCGTATAAAATAAAATTAGCTGATGTGGTTTTTTGATGGCTGAATATGTGCTTATGGATATCTTAAACCCAATCCACCTTAAACATATAATCGTGCCTAATCCATATGTGTAGATGTTCATGGAATATTTGGAGAGGTAATGGAAGGCTCCATATCCAGTACAAAAATTAAGGAAGGAAGTTATCAGTGGAGATATATCGTTGGGGAGGAAAGGGGACAGTAAAAATATTCATTGGTGGCCTTATCTTATCTTTCTGACATCACATTGCCTCAATTTGAATCACTTTCACTTTCCTTTGAATACTACTTTGAATCAAGTACGTTGCAGTTATATCTCCTGTCAAGCGAGTGAGGGCCATTTGTTTGACAGTGAAACATTGCTGGTTTATTTAGAAGAAATGACGATTGAATCGTTATAAACATATCCATATCTTAATTCCACTAGATGTGGGCAGGATTCTCTCTCCTCGAAGCCTTGACCAAGAACGAGCTTGGATGCAGCCCTGTCACCTTTTTCAAAAATTTTTAGGCCCCTGGAAATGTCAGTTAAGCTTTTGTTTTTAAATTTTCGTCGTTCATCTATGGCGACAGACCACACCTAAGATTTGGTGATTCATAAGCAGTATCATCACCCTTGACGGTACTGTAGAATGACTGAATTTGGTGTTTAGACAGTATCGTTGGTAGTTTTGTTAACTTGAAAAGCTGAAGGGGTGTGTAGTCACATCGTAAAGATTCAGAAATGCTATTGCTTCTTTGGTCTGTAAGACGCCTGAAACGGCCTAGAGAGATCATACCCTCCGTCTGGGATATTCCTCTTCTCAGAAAAACTTTGCAAGCCCAAAATTCATATGTGTGATTTTTGTTTCCAAAAATTTGGAATCACTGCAATAGGATTTACGTCATGAGATATGGCCAGGAAATTTTCATTGATGTTCCTCTTTTCTCGAACCAGAATCTTGGCTACGTACCTGATCATCGATGACGATAATTTCTCAATGATATGTAGTAGTAATGTTTTCTTTCGCTAGCCTTTGTTAATTTTTCTTCTAAGAATTTTTCAACTCTTATGGACGCTATTTTAATTGATTTTAAGAATTTTCCCTGCTCTGTATTTTGCATAATTTTCTTTAGCTAAATGAGGTGAATTTCAATAAATTGTCATAAACTGTGGCATATTTATTATTATGGAAGTTATTCATTAATTCTCGCCGGAACGAGTAATTTTGTTTTGCAGTGTAAAAATTAATTGCTAATGATGGCTTTATTATAAAATAATTGCTTGTTGACTCCATCGAGAGCAAAGCGGACGGGGGAGGGGGGAGGAGACGGGGAGGGAGAGGCAGAAAGATAGGTGAAGGGAAGGCAGGTGGCTAGGAGAGAAGGGGGACGGAGGCGACTTTCATAATTAGCCTATTCGTTTCGATTGTTCATTTAATTAGGATTCTGTCCTAGGCTAGCGATCTTATAATTCCTACCTTCACTTCGCCTTTTGGCTAACTGTCTCACAACTATGTAATCAACAATTCCCCAGTGGTAATTGATCTGATGTATGAATAGACATGTAATCTGACTAATTAATTTTAGCCATGTTCACTAACAAATTAACTTCCCAATATAAATGCGATTTCTTTGTGGCGCAAATTGTTAGGCGTGGTAAATGATATTGAATCCAATATCGCATATTAGGTCATTTGCACTATATTATAGCGATCAGTGTTCTCGTTGTTATAAACGCAAGCATAAATGACTAAAAAATTTTATCACTCTTATAAATCCAAATTTTATTTCAAAGAAAAGGTCGGAATGAAATGACGGAAGAAGTTCAATCGACGATATTTTTTTCCCTTCCCGTTTGAAATTTTTCTCATAATAATTTAAACTTAATAATTTTGTATAATTGAATAATTCAGATATTATTTACGTTAATTCATCTGTTTTTATTGAAAATAAGTTTTATGCACAAAAGTGCATTAATGGCGTCACTTCATAATAGATTTTTTTTGCTCGTTTTCAATTATCGCTCAAAAAGGTATTTTCTTTTTGATTTTACATTTTTACTGTCATGCGAACTTTCTTCTTTCTATTCTTTTATTGAACGTTTTTTTGCGCATTTCGGGTATAAATGTTGTGTATTAGATTTTTGAACGATTTAAATCTATTGTTATCGTCAATATATCAAATGCTTTTAGTCGAGTATCTCAAAATCGTTTATAAGAACTGTCCTTCTAGTAATAGCGAACGGAAAAGTAAATGAAATTGTTGATTTAATTTCCTTTTCGTTGACTGTCTAAGATTGTTCTTTCAAAGAAAAAATAATAATATCTGGTACTTCTCAATTATAAAGTATCATTCACTGTCAGTAATTATATAACAAAGGCATTTTAATATCGTTGAAATCAATTCAATCCTTATAAATATTTCTTAAAAATGAATATTCAGTGAATATCAGCGTTTTTAAAGAAAAATAAGATATAGAAATTGCAGAAATTGGCCGATCCAAAAGAACTGATTGGAACGATATTTGTCGATATTGTCAACGACACTGTCCCTGAACTTAAAAAGGTTAGTTGATTTTATTGAAAAGTTCCTAAACTTACTATTAACTTTGATCGTATTATCGTTCGCCCGTTTTTTAAAAATCGGCCATCGGAAGTTGTATCAATCATGCTGTTAGTGATCATCTTTAATTAAATTATTGCAAAGTAACACTCTTGTTTTGTTGTTGCTGAGATCGTTCTTTTCGTATGAGGCATATATTGGTAGATATTGGGGGGGGGGGTTGGTGGGCAGAGGGAGGGCAGGGATAGGAAGGGGAATGAAAATATGTTGACCAGCGATGTTATGCACAGACAAACTTCAGCCCAGAACATAGCACTTTGCTCAATTTTTCAGTCATGCGCCATCATCGTTAAACGATATACAAGGATGCTAATCTATATATAACACCGCACATCAGTGTCTGCCTTAATGCCTTTATAACCTAAATTGAAAAAAAAAGTTTCCTATGGTTTTTTCGGGATGGGGAGGGGGTGGGGGGTGGAAGAGATTCAGTGAAAAGCTTCTCAAGTGAAACATTTGAAATGATTTTCGATTATGCTAAATAAATGTGGCGTGGACAGTGAAATTGCGGCAGGTCCATGTCGCACCAATCGTATTTTTTTCATATTGGCGTTTTTTCTTCGATTAATCTGTCATTTAAAACTCATGTTTCTCACATTTTCATATTGGTTCTCGCATTTCTAGATGATCTGGATGGTGATATTTGTGCATATTTTTGCACTTTGCATATATCGAAACAATTTGCAAATTTTCTTTTCAATCGGCTCAAAAATGCGGTGAGGACAGAAGAAAAAAGATTATTGTTGAAGAGAATTTTCTGCATATGAAGTGGGCTGATTACTAGTGCAAATTGCAACAATAAATCCGTGATTATGACCAGCACACTTGAAATTAAAAATTTTTATTTCATTCTCAGATATCACTGATGCTTTACAGCATCAGTGAATACTTACAACTAGCGAGTGATTGGGAAATTCTTGGACGGATTAGAAAGTTTCAAAAAATATTGCCTTTCGAGAGAAACGGCTGGTAATTAACCAAAATATAATTTAACCGAAACTACCGGTTTAACCCATAACCAATAACCAATAACTGAAACCAAAACGAAAGTAATCAAAAGAAACCGCAGTTTGTAGCAACATACATACGGCATCTCCTTAACGATCCCCTTATGAAATATAGGCGGCATGAACCAGAGAACGGTGTTTAAGAA
Organism: Baylisascaris schroederi; assembly: GCA_006503575.1. NCBI lineage: Eukaryota > Metazoa > Nematoda > Chromadorea > Rhabditida > Ascarididae > Baylisascaris > Baylisascaris schroederi. The sequence continues at coordinate 645 of QEWY01000169.1, read as the reverse complement.
ACCAATCAAACTACAGGTTTTCGGCGTCGATAGAGCACCCAAGGCAGCGATGCTAAAAATGCCGAAACTTGGTGGACACGTCGCTCGTTTCACGGACCTCATCGATCAGGTACATATTGAAGCATTCATCTCAGCGCAGATTATCTATTTTTGGCCTTTTGCAAAAGCTTTCAGCCGAGGGAATTCTTCATGAGGTGTCATTCCTTCATGAGAGTGATGGTGAGGTTAAGCTCTCAGGACGTGTGCTTTTTCGTTGGGGCGTATATATGCGACTTTACATAGCTAACGGCTTCGTCGGCACTTAACAAATCGTAGGAGTTGCAGAAAGAATGTTTGTTGTAACAAATACTAGTATAATGTGGGCTGCTTCCAACAACGAAAGGCGCTGTGAGTGCGCGAGACCGACACAAGGTGTCTGTATCTTCCGCGTTCTGTGTCTTCCGAATATGTGTCTGTCCGCGTGTGTATATGGGTGTCAGTGCGTGTCTGTCTGTGTGTCTGCCTCTCTGTGTCTATGTCCGTGCGGGTGTGTCTATGTCCGTATGCGCCCGTGTGTCTGTGTATGAGCCCAGGTCAAAGCCTAAGTTTGAGCGTAAGCTGAAGCCGAAGCAAAAGCCAAGGCCTAAGCCTAAGCCTAAGCCTAAG
>QEWY01000165.1:432749-453307 GCA_006503575.1 Baylisascaris schroederi | reverse complement strand
TTTTTTTTTTTTAGAAAACAAATGACTAATAAAATACTGAATTGAAGCAAAATTTTTTTCGTTGTTACACTACATTCCAATATATGATGGATTTAGCCAATAACAATTCTAGTATAATTCGAATCTGAAGAAGCCTAAGAATTAGCAACAATAATTTAGATTTGGTGATTGTAGTTTTCTGATTTTGAAAATGGAATCGGCTGGCAATAAAAATAAAAAAATAAAAACTACGGAATAAAATACGGATGTAGATCATATCTGAAACGTTTATCATCGAGATTTGTATCAGATATATTACCTAGATCACTTCGGATATAGATTAAATAAAAAGTCTTATATAATGATAATAAACCACTGATAAAAGATAAGTGTAAAATATTGCGAAGCAAATCATCAAACATATACAATCTAGGCTGGTGGATTATATTAAGAAATAAGCCTATATAATAGTTATAAAAGTAAAACGAAAAAAAAAAGCTAGCGAGTGCTGAACCACCACTGACTAAGCGTTCTATTCAGTAAATATAACAGATGCGAAAAAAAAAAACTTTTTTTTTCTGACCAAAAATACAACAAAAAAGAAGAAATTCATCGAACGCTATTATTATAGTTAATCCTAATTAAATGAACTTTAAGTGTAGAAATTTTTTAAGCTCTGCCTCTGAAAAATTCATCTTTTAAAAAAATGATTTACGTGAGATGACATGAAAAATGTGGAAATTTTACTATCGCGTTGGCAAGTTGCCCATTCATTCCATTTTTTTGCTGAAAGAAATTCCGCTCAAAACCGACAAAAAAAAACATCAGCTATAATGGAACATAGAGAGAGCGGGAGAAAGGCTGGGAGTTGTTTGTCAAACATCATTCATTCCTAGCGCTACCTTTATATCCTCAGAAACGAAGCTTATAAAATTAACTGCAAACACCAATAGATCAAAATCAAAGCTATCAAATTTTATATCCATGAGTTCCCTTCCCCCTCTCCTATACCTCCCACCTTTCCCTTCTAAAATCGATCGTACCAATTTATTAAATCCCACTGTTTTAAATAATAAAAACTCTCGAGAGACTATGATCAACAATATAATAAATATGAATATATCTTGAACTTAATATAAAGTTGCTGCAATTATCCATTTAAGAAAAAAGTCTAATAAAAAAAAAAGAAATTGAATGAAAATTTTCACTTGATATTCTTCGATGAAATATGTCTAAATGAGAAGAAATTAGACATAAATAAGCTTCAAGATAACGCGTGTTTTTAGAATTTTGCAAAAAAAAAAAAGAAAATCGCAAAAACAAGCAAGAAAAAACTAGGTTTAAAAAAAACTCAGTCGCATGATCCCATATAAACATTGAAAGAGAGAGAGACGGAGACAGACAAAATGAGAGAGGAGGGGAAAGGAGAGAAAAAAGAGAGAGCTAATTTAAAAAAAAAAAAACACTCAATCATAATCATAAATTTGAAGTAATGGAAGATTTCAGGGAAAGAGTGAAAAAAAAATAGCACAAGATTTCAAAAAAAAAAGAAAAAAAGAAAAGAAGAGGGGCACATCAAGTTGAACCTGGACACGAATTATTGCTCAACATTTGAAGTATTATAGGCTATAAATCGCAATTCGCGATAAGAGTCAATAATATTTGAATAAAAATTTACAATACTATCCAATATCATGCATTAANNAATTTCGTGATAGCCGCATTTCCATTATTTCTTTTTCGATTTTTGAATGGAAAAAAAATTACAATGCTATGATTTTTTGAAAAAAATTTCAAGCTATCTGATGCAGCTCTAAATACGAGCATTTACAATCTCAGAGAAAAAAAGTATTTCAGAGAAAGTTTATTGCAACACTTCTCAAAGGAACATTATCTCTCCATCCCTCTCCCCACCCACCCCCCTCCCCCCTCCCAAAAAAATAAATCCTCAAATCAGATAGAAATAACGAATCCATATTTGAATATTCGAAAAATTATTTTTAGTTTTCCGAAAATATTTGCTTTAAAAAAATTTTCAATTTATATGATGAGAAATATTTGACTTTTTAGTAATATATAGTCGATGTGCTCTTATATTTAGACGATGTAGTCTCTAGATTCCCTTAGAGAATCGAAAGTATTCTTCCTTTGAAAAAAAAAAGTGTAAGTGCACGACAATAAAAAAACAAAAACAAAAACAAAAAAAAAACAACGAGAGAATCGAAAGAGAAAATAATACAAAACAATTTGCACATAAATGTTTGCATTTGTTACTGTACAAATAATTTTTTTTTACCGTACAATATTATTGGGCAAACGATACTCTCCTTCTAATGAAGTAATTCTCAAATAAATGGTTTTTGGGGGGATGAAACCGAATTTGTTGAGGTCTTCAAAGGGCCATAGAGTATATATAAGAATGGATCGAGTAAACTCTTGGAAGAACGTGACGTAAATCGCCAACGTACAACTGCATCTGCAAAAATAATAAACTCATATTTAGTAATAAATAAAGAGAAGAAAAAAAGCTTAATAAAAGCATCTTCAGTGACACCTCTCTAAAAAAAAAAAACCTAACGGTCCATTTCACTATTGTATCAGCCGAAATTCAATAATTACCAGAAAAAGGATAGCTAAATGCAATCTATATGAAATAATCGAACCACACGGTTGGCATTAAAAATATTTAAATATACAAAATTCGAAAAGTTGAATATAAAAGAAGACAAACCGAAATAATGATTAAACTTTGTGGAAGGCGTGTGGCATTTGCGCACTCTGGTGATGCATAGGTGGATAGAGGGCCGGAAATGCTTCACCACCAACACTAGCATAGAGTGCGGCTGCCTCTAATGCAACAGCTTGTTGTGCAGCTGCAGCTTGTGCTGCAGCTACACTAAAACCACGTGCAACACCACCATTTGCTGCACTATTCGTTGCCGCACTACCTGGTGGTGATGTAGCTGCAAGTGGCGCATACGATTGAAACCCGTTGAAAACTGCAAATTATTGTAATTAGTTTCTTTTTTTTAAAATAAAATTCTTTAATGGATAAGGATGAAGAATGAAGAAGATATGCATCATCTAAGTTCTATAGATCTAAATATACATCCCATAGATGTGCATTAATAAAAATATCAAATATTCGTAAAATTTTTCTTCTCTTCTATGTAATTTATGAACGTCGTACAATATAAGGATTCCTCAGTCTCGTTTAGAGTGGCTTATATAGATCACCTCAACTATTTTATATGCTATAAGAGACTATAGCGATAACTCACATCTTCTTTAAATAATATTTTAAAAAAGCGGAAATAAATTGACTGAAGATGTGACGCTTGGTAATTCAATTAATGTTTGCAATCAGCATTATACTGATCAGTGATAACGAATATTTACATATTATGAAAATATCTTCTGAAAGGATAATATTTGCATATAAAAAGTGCATCAACAAACTAAAATAAATGCCCAATCCAATGAAAAAATTGAATTAAATAATAAAATATATATGGCATGCATATATAAGAAAATACTTTCGATATATTTCTTCCTTATGACACGGAGACCAACACAACGACAACAACAACAACAACAACAATGACAACAAAAGCAACAACAACAACACCGACAACACCAACAACAACACCACCACCAACAACAACAAGAATATGCATAATCGAGTGTGAGAAGCGGTCCACAGATGTCGTTCCTCGAATGCAAAGATTGCTAGGAGGAACAGCTATTTTATATATGACGTCATTTTTAAGTTAACAGCCCACCACTCATATCATTTGGTTACCTTCTAATATTTACTCGTGGCTGTTTTTTGGTCGAATTCAACAACATTGAATGAATTTTAAAGATAGCAAATAAATAAATGAATAAATAAATATAAATAAATGAATAAATAAATAAATAATTAATTAAATAAATAAACTGAAAAATTCATCGAAAATCCAAAAGAATTTGATCGATCGAGATATTTCACGTAAAAATTACAAAATAATGGATGGGATATTTTCAAGCTATTAGATCCTAGACAGCAAAAGAAGAAAAAAACAATTAAAAAAGCCCCAAAAGGTTTGAGGCCTAAGATTTGCATTAGTTAAAGAAAATACGATTTAAAAAATTCTTTTTGAGTAGGAATTTTATGGGATTTTCAAAGTTTATATACTCCTCAATATCAAATAATCGAATAATTGTTAAATATAACGGAATTAATTATTTTCTATAATTTCGGTACTGTGAAGAATTTTCTTAATTATCGTTCAATTTCAATAATGTAATAATTGATAGGGATGTGGAAAAAAAATGAATGAATAAAAACCAACAACTATATAGAATATAGAGATGAGAAAAAGCAACATGCAATGCAAAGAAAGATTCCTCTCAAATATTTTATCATCAGTCTAATAATGGAAGGAAGGAAATTTTTTTTTCATATCTTTTAGAAGTGTTTAAAATAATTTTCCAATTTATTTTTTTTTCGATAATGAAAAAAGTTTTCGCAAGAGAGTATCGCAATCTTTCAGCAGAGAAAAAAAAAGAATTTCGATAAAATGAGAATTTCTGAGAAAATTATGAAAAATATTTGAAAAAAAAAGATTATTTTTTTCTGTTTCTGTTCAATTCGCTTCTGAAAATGATCTGTTTTTTTTAACGGATAAATACAATCAATGATCTATAAGGTCACAAGTACTATGCACCACATGCATATAGCAACGATGTTTAATAGGTATGGATTAAGGTGTTGCGCACCTTGGCTGAGGTCTTGAAGCGATTGTTGTGCCCGAGCCGCACCCGCAAGACGGTCCATTTTTTGAGCATCAAACATATACGAGTATGGATTTCCGGTTGCCGTTACCAACGAGGCTGCCGTATTTGGCAGTAACGTTGCGGCTGCTGCAAGTGTCTTCCATTCATCAACTACGGCTTTACCCAATAATAACTATGAAAAGAACACTAATTCCCGGCCATCGGTATTTTCAACTCCCTACTTTACAAAAAAACTCTCCCACATACCCTCATTTCCTTTATTACTATAAATAACGATTATAAGGGAAGGGTTTGGTAAAGTTATACCGTAAATAAAAATTTGCATAATATGCATAACATGGGTAAATAGTGTAATTTCGATAAAAGAAGCCCACAATAGTACCCATAAAAAATGGTTGATCTGAGAAAATCTCGTAAATTATTCTATATTAGATTTCAATTGCTGTAAACTATCTCATGATTCGACCATATTGAAGCGTAATTCGTTATTAATGCGTCAAAGTGCAAATACATATAGGTTATTCATTTCCAAAATAATTTTCTATATTTTCAAATCGAAAGACCGCCTCAAACCAATAAAAAATCTATCTTTCCCTTATTAGATCTTCTATTCTCACCTTTTTTTTGAGAAGATTGTAAATACAATGTTGATATACGTTGATAAACATATGATAAACAAATACAGCTAATGATAATAATATGAACATTCAATGATTCGATCATATAAAACATCAGAAAGCAATAATCTTTTAAGCAACGATTATGTGGCAATATTCTCTCGAATAATTTATGCAAATTATTTCACAATAGTATTTTCTTCGAACAAGTGGAAATAGAATGAATAGACAGCATTATAAATTACATAGAAGATGTAATAAAGGTGCATTTTGAATCCCAAGTAGACTTATATTAGAGGTTGTTATAGTTTTTTTTTTGAAACAAAATGGATTCCTTCAGGGAAAATGAGGATACTGTAAGTTACAAGTTAATATAATACATCGAATTATGAAAAACATTACAATTCAAAATATTAGCATATTAACGCACATAAAAATATTCACTTAAAATATTAAAAAAATAAAAATCAATTTTTCAACGATAAACATTTGCGCGCTTATAAGAGTGACAGCAGAAATTTTTGAGTACTAAAAAAATAGAGCTGCAATTGTCTGAAATTATAAAACAATGAGGCCTATAATAAAATATTCAGCTGTTTTTTTTTTAAAACTTACCCTACATTGTAGGGAATGCATAATACCTCTGTTTTCTATACGCAGGTAATTTGTCGTTATGGTTTATTTATTCAACTTGCATAAATTTTTTTCCATTACCTTACTTTTATAAAATTTTAGGTGCTCTGAAATATATAAGCGAGAAATATTTGTGGTGATTTTCTGCATATACCAAATGAATAAATACGAATAAACGCCAATACTTATTCAACCTAGGCGATAAAGTGATAGCTTAGTGCTGGGTAATTTCCGCCTTTTAGATGTGACTATTTCCGCACATAGTCATTTTGGAATTCAACGAGATTCATGTAAATGTAAATATTATGCAAGACAAAATAGTGATAAAACGATTTCCCGTATTTTTCATATTCAAATAGAACTGCAAAGAAAGCCTCTATATCACCGATAAAAGAGCAAATATTTAGCTGCAGAATACCATCTATTCAAAAATGCATCCACTGGTACCTCTACTTCCCAAAAAACTTTCAAAAATGGCAATGTGCCAATAAAAATTCATAGAATTGATTTCATTGATCAACGTGAAAAATACACTAAAACTATTTAGCTGCAACAGTTCAATTTATCTAGGTGGTTCGAACGTTGGTAAAAAAATTTTTTTTTCTTCAAAAAACTTACATCCACCAGGATAGAGCATATTTGCACCATAAGTACCAAGCCGTGGCAAATACGAAGCGTATGCTAAAAAAAAATTGCACGTTGAAGTAACAATCTTAGTGCTAAATAGCAATCAAAAGAACGAAGCTGAGGGATGGTATAAAGCAAATTTACAGTCTCCATGAAATTATAGCCCCTCCTAAAAAAAAAAAAATTCAATCCAATCTATAACAGCAAAAAAATTCCAGTGAAAATTCTCTCTAAAGAGCAATGAAATAAAAAAGAAATGAAACGTAGCCATACCAAGTAGTTGCTCAGGTCCAATGCCATAGAGGTTACGTGCAGCAGCCGCTCTGCTCTTATTTAGTTGCACAGGTAACATTACCTGTAAAATGATTTAGTCAACTGATAAACTACATAAAACGGATTACTCAACCTAATTTATTACTTAATAAAAATTCGCTAAAAATTTTCTTCGTATCTTATGCGTTACGATAATCGCTCGTATGCAATTTAGGCTAGGCAATATTTACTAATGAAAGCCCTAATTATAGATCCCTAGATTATACCACTCTCTACAGATAGATAGCAACTATATCATTTTGTTCAAATATATGTCCATTCGTAATTATGTATTTCCCACTCAAATTTTTCCTAAAAGGGTTTCAATTTTTTTTCCCAAAATTTCCCAAATTATATATCTTTCACAAACGGGCAAGAATTCATGTGTCAATTGGTACCGACATAATCTATACGAATATACGTTAACCTTCTCTCTAGGCTTTAGTTTCTTAACATAGAGGCAATATTGCTCTGTTTATTCATCGAGGCTCATCTAAGTGACGCATAAATGAACTCATTGCAATATGATGCTGAAGTGAATTCCTCACTTGCAATGAACAACAAATATTCTATTAGTAACGCATGAATAAAACTTTTTTTTTGTTCTGGGAGCATTTGCACTTTTGCAATTTGCAAAGCACCTTTTGCAATTTGCATAATATCTTTTGTAAGTTGCAAAGTGTTTGCATAATATGGGCTTTCCTGAGAGAAGTATACAATTCAAGATCAAACTCCCAATTTGTTTATATTGCGTTATTTCGAATAATTGAGAACAACGATCAATATGTACTTGTCGAACGTTGATTACCTTCAGCACTGTGAAGAAAGAGTACTTAAGTACTTAAAAGCAGTTGAAATTACTCGTAATTACTCCTAAAATACTTTTAATTCTAGCAGATATAAAAAGTTTTATTTATTCTCAATGAACCAACCTCTTTGGGTTGAGCCTTCTTGCATTCGACCATTTTGCCATTTATTTCATGGAAATGAATTTCGCACACTTTATCGCTCACATCATCGTTGTCAAAGGTTATAAATCCGAAACCTATAATTAACATAACAAAAAAATACCGTTAAGGTTGAAGGTTAAAGGTTAAAGGTTAAAGGTCGAAAAAACTGAAAAGTCTTAAATACATAGTGATATTAACGAAAAAAGTATAGAATATGATATCTTTCAAAGTAGTTATAATAAATTTTATATCAACATAATGAATTGATTCATATTCAATTCTGTAACATTATTCCATTTTGTAACGACACATCCTAACAAACAACTAATTTGCATATTTATAATTTTCACATTCGAGAACATTTTAAGTTTCATTTCTTTTCAATAGTTTTTTCCTTGTAGATAAATTTTTTAAATCAATTTTTCGTTTTATTTTCATTCATATATTCCATTTCAAATTTATATTATCCATTTTTCAAAATTCTTGAAATTATTTGATAAGATATGAATAGGACTGAATTTCTTTAGAAAAAAAAAAAATTCCGCCGTTATATTCCATTCCCAGAGATCTCAGTTTTATCGTAGAATTCTAAAGTTTACGGCAGCAACAGTCTATTGTTCAAAATGGATGGCTATTTGCATATTTATTATTGAAATATGCTAATTACTGCGATTAGATAAATAGCTTAGTATAGGTTAAACAATTGCTTGCTTTACGAAGACATATTTAAGCTATTCATCAGAAATTACTCGTGCGCTTAGCTGTGCCACTAAGCATCATCATTTGGTTTACCTATTGATCGATACATCAACTTATTGTTGATAAACAATTAACAAATATATCAATGATAGTAATGTTTTGAAAACTAAGGATAGTAATACGGATAAAACTACGGATAAAAATAAAATCAACGATCTTTTCGATAAGATATATATCATATATCCGCTGCAAAATCCTCCTTCGGTGCCTCATCGTGGCGCAGTGGTGGCAACGGTCGTTCGATAGCTATGGTAGCGGAGCGTAAGCCCCAGCAGGTCTAACCATGCTACAAAGGTATTGAACTGTCAATCCTACAGCGTGGTCGATTCATACCCCGAATCACCAGACCATGCCTGCTAGAGGTTGAGGACCGGCTAAATTCGAAGAGAGGTAATGGCCTGCTCGCCTAGCCAGCGAGGTGGCGTCATCTAATGGCTAAAACAATGCACGGAAATGGGCCTCAGTACCCTGCAGGGCGATCGAACCACTCTACGGCGGAAACCTCAAATTTCATAGCCAAAATATAAGGCCATCATAAAAGAAAATCTTCAATTATTAGTTAGCGATATGTTTTGCAATAATCACATCTTAGCATGCAAAAATAAATAAATAAATAAATAAATAAATAAATAGATAAATAAACAAATAAATAGATAAATAAATAAAATAGAAAAAATAAAAAAATTTCCACAGCTTCAACGGCCGATTGCAATTGAAAGAGACGGCAAAATCGGCATCGCATCGAAAATCATCGATCAACGATCAACAATTACTCCGTAATCAAGAAGATCTCAGACGATGTAAAGAAATGCAAAACAAATCGAATTGCAAATGCGAAGAAGAGGCGATTTAGCATTGCAGAAACATTGCACAAGAAGATTAGAATATTCCACTTATAAATTCCACTTAATTTTTGAATAGAAATTAAACATTTGATTGCTAAGTTTATATAATATTTATGCATCTATATGCGTGTATTTTTAGTATATCGTTTCCTATATGGTTTTAATAGATGATAATTGCAATGATCGTTGATATTATATGTAAATAGGGGGTAATTTATTATATGTGAATGGGGAGCCAATATCTAAGCAGTTTCATATTTCGATATGATGGCAACAACGACAATAATCGATGATTACATTGAGAATAACGATCATATTTTATTAGTACAAATAAAATTTACATAATTCGTCGTATATAATTAATCGAATTTGATATATGCTGCATAGTGAATTAATTAGTCGAATAAAAATTTAGAATTTAACTGAATAATGCATTATTTACTTTTTCATCGTCAAAAAAAAAAAATTCATGAAATTCATCAGCAATTATTATTGAACTAATCGTTTCCGGAGATTTACTCATACCGGAAACCCTACCGGAAACCGGTAGAGCAACGGAAACAAAATTCAAATTTCGGCAAATTCATCACAACTTATATGATGAATTGCTCTATGTAATGCATTCCATTATTTTATTATCACAAGCGCATGCAATATTTTTGAACGTCCCTACGATGGCAGTAGATTTAGAAATCTTAAGAAAAACAATTGAAATTTTTACATCCGCAAAAAAAACAGAAACATTCTTATCGAAAAAAAAGGAAAATCTTTTGAATGAAAACATCCATCTTTCGATTCGATACGAATAAGGGGAGAGATAGCATGGTTAGATGAGAGGGGAATATTTAACTTTATGAACTATCCTCTCGTTTGTTCTTAATCCCTCGCAATAAAGCAATAACCGACAATCTTCTCAACCATATTGCACTTTTTGACCATATAAATTTAGTGCATCGACAAATTAAAATACAAATATTTAGTAATAAAATTGCATTGATCAAAGATCTATTGGAAATTTTGCAACATTTTTTCTCTCTGAATAATTATTTTCATTTGCCAATCTTTCATAAAAATTATTCTGATTGAATATTCTATTCGTAAACTTTTCAATAATAATTTTACTTTTTTTTATTTTCATCGAAATAATTTCAATAAAATTTTCTATTTATTATCTCGAAAACGATTTTAAAAAATCCAATCGAAATCGTTGTCAACAATGACTTACTTATCAATAAATTTATATGGAATTCGTTAATCGTTATTTTAAAAAAAAATGAAATTTCCTCGATTAATAATTTTATTTTTTTTTCAATCGAACCAAAATAATCGATTTTTTTTTTTTTGCTGGAATCATCAAGAATAAATTGGAATGCACATTTGCAATAAATAAATAAATAAACAAATAAAAATAAAAATAAAAAAGTTAAGGAACTGCATAACGTTCACATGAAATATGACGTATATGGATGTGTTAATCGATAAAATTGCTATTCACTTCAAGTGGGAACTCGTTGAATAGTTGCCTCTTACATAAGTACATCATTATTGAAAATTTTTCCACCTCTTATTCTTCTCTTGATTTTTTTTTCTTTCTTTTTCAAATATAATCGAGCACTTCAATGTATTTCGCACATCTATTATAATAATAAAAAGAAATAGGCAAGTTTTCGTCATATTACCGTATGAAATACTTTCCAGCGAAAGAAATTCTTCTAATGCTAGTGGATATGATTTGAAGCCGAAGATTTTAAGTTTCTTTAAAAAAAAAACTTAATAAAATACTTCAAAAATAATGAATAGTCACTTCTTTAATGTCTTTTTTCTTTTCACTGCAAATAGTAGCCATCATTTACGTCAAATATACCGGAAACTCAATTCCAGCATTTCAGGCATTGCAGAATTACCGGATTCTGAGCAAAACAACGAATACTTAATCTTACTGCAAAGCGTTAGTTACTAAGTCTAAATTTTATTGATATTTCATTATTATTATTTATCAGTGGATATGATAGGATTCTATTGCAGATTTAATACTTAAATAATAATTAAAATTTAAATATTATTCTATTAAATATAGCAATTTTAAATAACTCATCAATTCACTCGACAACAACAACGTATTTTTATTACTTTTACTAATTATTTGATAGTAATTAATTATTTTTTACTATTAGCAACTCATGAAGAGTGGTAAAAATTTCATTAATTGAAATAGTAACGATTATCTCACAGGAAGAATTAAGATGAAGCCAATAATTGATGAATAAATCGTAGAATCTGATGTTTATTGCCAGCTCCTAATAAGAGTTGATCCTCATACAATAGCATTCAAATATTTTAACATCCACTATGAAAGTAGATCATTTAAAACGATCCATTACCGTAATTTGTTCGCTATTACGACGTCTCGAAAGTGACTAGTTACCGTAATCCGCTTGTTCTTTTACTACGTTTCGTTGCTTGCAATTTTCATATAATCATTATGAATGCTTCATAAAAGCATTTCTAAAATGCATTTCTTTTTTGTTCGTTGAATTGGCAGTTATTTGCTGACAGCCGTTGCGATTTCACTCTAATCGTTTTCCAAATATTTCCGGTTTTTGTCGAAGGATTTTTTTTTTGAAAATTATATTTCATCGAATGCACAATGGAATGAGAAGAAAAAAAATTGCGAAATAAAAAAAATACCTCGATGACGTTGAGTCGTTTTATCAAACATAAGCATTGCGTCTTCCACCTGAAATTAGCCCCCCAAAATAATAGTGCGTTTCAATTAGATCATTTTCAATTAGATCATTGAATATTGCCTGAAGGAGGAGAAGGGAAGGAGGTGATAATTCTAAGAGCCTTATCACCCTATCTGATATGATAACTAGTCTCGAACGCTCTAAACTAGTGCTGAACATTCTCAGAGTTGAGGCGTTTTGGAATTAAGCAACATTTAGTAAAAGTGGGACAGAGATAAAAGTCCACCAGGATTACAGCAATTTCTGGTTCGAGATTAATAATAAAACCATATTGGATCTTTAACTTATTTTAATTGTAATTATTAAAACTGTGAGTGGATGAAATCGCATCGGGCGATAAATCAACATCCATCTTGAACAATAAAATCTCTCGAAATGAAATTCTTCATTCAATAAAAAATTGCAAAAAATTTAGAAAAATAATTTTTGAAATTTAATTCGAAATAAAAATTTCGAAAACTTTATCAAAGTGGAGCAATTTCACTATAAAATTTCATGAAAAAAATTTTGCAGCTTATAAATGAGCTCAAATGGTTCCAACATGAAAATGTTCCATTATACAATTAGTAAGCAATTAGTAATGGGTAAAACTAATCGTTGTAAATTAAATTTTTTTAAACCTACGAATTCATTCAATTTTAAGATTCATTTATCGTTATGTGAGCATTTCTAAATACTTTCAACTTGCTTACATCAAAGCTAGAATAAGTTATCGTCGAAAATTTGAATGACTCAACATCGAAATAATTTATGCAAATATAAATGAGAATGATTTGACGATGAAGAAAATTTCCATCATAACATGAAGGATGGGATATCACTGTACTTATATGATAGAAAAACACGATAATATAGAATGAGAAAAATTAGCTAGAATATTTTAATTTGCATAAAAATATTTGATCATATTAAAAGAAGTGGCGAATTAATTAAACTGAAAAATATGGAAAATGCAATTTGTATCAATCTTGGGGAAATATTCAAATTTGTATTCATTCGCCTCATTAAAGAAAATAAAACTTGACCAACTTTGCCATATTGTTCAAAATAGTTTCTCATATCTTCGAGAGTCGACGTTGCCGATAGACCACCGATGAAAACTTTCTTCGTTTTGATGATCATCTATAAAATGGCTATCGATTAGATTATATTTCTTTGTTAAATATTGCTATAAAGTGTGTTAAATGTCGAAATTAAATTAAAGGGAAATTATAACATAAAGTTGAATTATATAAGTTGAAAACTTTGCAATTGACAAAAAAAAATGCAAAAAATAGATATTATTTCTATTTAAGGTTGGTAATTCTGAACGACAACGATAAAAGCATTAATTATGAAAATTTTTTTCTTCAATTATCCTATATTTTCTTCAATAATTTTTGAATTCAACTAACGATTGAGGAGAGGATCGAAAAATCTTGGAAGTAAATAGCTAATATATTTTAAAAACCATAAAAAGGCTATTTATTCGACTTCCGTGAGAATCTAAAAAAAGCAAATTATGTGATTCAATATCCTTGGATATATCGTCTAATCCTAGTTGATCCTTGGATACATATCCTCAGATAGGCGTAGTGATAAATTGCTCTGAGAATTTTTTTTCCAGTTACAGCATAAAACTATTCCTTAGTTTTCACTTGAATTTCTCGGCTATAGAAAATTAAATCGACATATTAGGCAGAGTGCTATTGGTGACACTTGAAATGCTGCAAAACAATGATTGAAATGTTACGTAGTATTTTTGACGACGTATGAAAAGTGTTAAACTAATCTATATAATACATTGAAACGACGCAATTTCTGAGAAAACTGAGCAAGAATCGGCATCGTTTTAGAAGAAGCGGCGTCGTTTTACAAGGAGCGGCGTCATTTTACAAGTAGCGGCGTTGTTTTATAAGCGATGACGTCATTTCATATCAAGAAAATTTAAAAAGTTTATAAAATATCGCTTTTAATGCACATTTTAAAGAAAAACGCAAAAGCGCTTTATATACGCCTCAACTAACCACTTAATCGCTTGTCTGATAAAATGCGAAAAACAGAAAAACTCTTAATAGTTGGAACGAATAAAATTGAGTTCTTTTTTTTCCGATATGAAAATAATTTATAGAAATTTGAAGAATATGAATCGCACGTTGAGCTATCTTATATGAAACTCATAAAAAAGCAATTCTGTCACCGAAATAATTCATGAGATGAATTCAGCAATAATAATAATAATAATAATTTCAACAATTCTTTCGAATTCTGAAAGAGATTTTTAGTTGTGTTTTCGGAATTCCCGATATTTTAATATTATTTATCTTTGATAGAAATATTTCGGCTGGTAAATTTGAGAAATATTTGAAAAATTTTCTGGGAATTTTTAGAATTAATTTAAATTATGAGTGAGAAATTTTTTTGGCGAGTAATGGAGAAATATTCGAAAATATTTGAGGGGTTTTTTCACTTTTGATAAATAATGAAAACACTGCTGCTTTTCAATTCAACATCATTCATTCTTCGAGAAATTGCATATCGACCGAGTCGATTCTCTGACAACGAATTTCTTTTAATTTTATAAAATCGGTTAATGTTTATTATTAACTAATAGTAAATTAGTAACTGTGCAATATAAATCAGTAATAATTATATATTATAAAAATCGTCAATTATATAATAAAAGTCAATAACTACCTTTTTCGAATATCAAATAAGAAAATTTGTAGGAATGAAATTTTACCCTAAAAATTTGCGAAAATGCGCCTCGATTTATTCGACAACAGTCGTATAAAATAGAATATTCAGAAATATTTCTAGAGAAGTTTATATATTATTAATGCAAAACTGCATTTGAAATTTTCGAAAAATATTTTCAAAATAGTGATAGACAAAAATTTACTAAAAAAGAGGAAGGAGGAGAGAGTGGGAGGGTGGGGTAGGGGTGGGGGGAGGGCACATAATACGTCTGAATTTTCGGAACGTTGTCGTTAGGCTGGAAAATTTACGATCTTCCATTAATTCAATTCGAAATTCAATAGAAGTTATTATTGCAGTATAAAAATTCTTTCACAATGAATTTTCTAGTTAAACTGAAATCATGATAGAAAGAGGAAAGAATTGATCGACAGTTACAAGCAATCATTTCTGGAAATTTTTAGTGAAAAATTGAGGTGTTTCGTATGAAAATTCACTTGAAAAAATGGGTAGGTACACCGAATAGGTAGATAAATCAAAGAATGGGTAAATACTTCAAAGAATGGGTAGATGCTTCAAAGAATGGGTAAATACTTCAAAGAATGGGTAGATGCTTCAAAGAATGGGTAAGTAAAGTTGAACGAATGCTAAGAAGTAAGATGAGCGATTATATGAAGTGAACAAGAAGCAAGTGGCTTCTCAATGGTGAAGCAATATGCAACGATGCGCTTGGTTGCGTGTCATGTGGACTAATCCACAAGATGCACACATTCATCGAAACGCTTCAAGAAATCAATCAAAAACGAAACGAAGAAATCCCCCTTTTCCCGTTGAATTAACCACTAAAAGTGGGCAATCATTTCGAGAGTCCTCTCTCGCTCTCTATAAAGCCCTACATCCGCTCAATATTTCATCATCAAACAATACGATATTTTTCTGCGTAGATAATTTACGCAAAATTTTTCATTTTGAACATCGTTGTTTACTAAATTAAGAAATTGAATAAAACCGTTCAAAACTTTTTCTTTTTATTGATACGAATAGAAATTATTCTTGAGATGAAAAAATTTCATACTGTAGTGAAAAAAAAAATTTGCATAAAACGATACATCGTTATTAAAATTGCATAAAATAACGCATCACAATTTGAATATTATAATTGTTTTCTATCTATTTATGATGATTGAAATGAAGAGGGAATGGGGGAATTTATGAGGATCATTCTAATTCATTTGCTTATATTTACTTAAATTATGTCACAACTGCAAAAAAAAAAAGAAAAAAAAGAAACAATTTCACAATATACAACTCCTCAACTGTATTATAAAAATTTGTCGCCTTCCATAGATTTTTATAGAGATAGAAAGGTGGAAATGAAATGAAAATCAACAACAAATAATAATGAATATAGAACAACTCGATTAACTCTATTTTTAGTGGATAAATAGTTTATGAAACTAATGTAAACAGATGCTTAGAATGCAGTAATTATAGGACACACATTATGAGCATAATGGTAATAAGGACATATGAAGTATTCTCTTGAATAAAACCCCAGGGGGATTATAAATGCTTTGATATTTGAGAAGAAACTGATTTTTCCCAATGTGAGGATGAAAACTATGAGATATAATTAACCAGAGATGAAGCGACATCTGCAAAATTACAACATACTACAGTGAGTTAGAATATTTGAAAATATTTCATTTTTTTCCGTTTCTAGGTGGAAATGGGAAAATTGGATGTAATGCGAAGGTGGAGAGGGGCATGGAGGGGACGTATTCGAAACGATATGATTTTTTTCACCAAATCACCTTCAAAACTATAAGCAAGAAATAAACTCAATGATAATAATGTCCTATAAATTGGGCAATTAATTAAAAAATTGGGAAACGTTGCCTATTACTCAATCAATGTTAATAAAATGTTGCAAAATTTACGCATCTTAAATTCTTTTCTCTAATTTTTAATTGCAATCATATTAACACATCAATAAACGATTTATTTCAATTTTAAGTGAATCTTCGACAAAGCAATGAAATTTTTTTTTTGAAGAAAAAAAATTTGATATTCATTGCAATATTTGTGCAAAATTTTTATTTTTTTAAAATAACGTCATCGTTGAAAAGGAATCAACGAAGATGCAAATTTTGCAACAAAAAATTTACATATCTATTCATCATATGATTATCTATTGAATGAATTTATCTAATATTTAAGTTTACCTAATATATCTTTCTTATGCAAATTTTCACTCATTCTATTATTCATCATTTTCGGATTAATCGAATTGACATTTACAGCATATTTTTAAAGGAATCATTTCCAGCTGCAATTTGAGAGGAAAAAAAAAAGCGTGTTGCGTGAAAAATCTTTGAAAAAATAGTTGCATAGAAAAGAGAGCAAAGAAAGCTTAAAGGATTTCACGCTTAGCGAATTCTCTGATTGAGTGTTTCGCGCACGTCATAAATGCAAAAGAATGAAAATGCGCCTTAAGGGTCTATAAAGGATTTCGATTGCTATACTCAAGAGTCGAGCTAGTTCGCCCGCATTTCCCCCACCCCACTTAAGTATATGCATCGTCACAAACATCGCTTTTTGGGAATTCTTTCGCTTGCCAACTTCAAACCACCATCTAACAAACATTAAAATTCATTTCAAACCAATTTTAGCTTCTTTTTTTTTCTTTTCTAAGCGATTACAGCTATTCTTCCTTTCCCGACCTGTTATTCCCCACATTCCTCCCTACCATTCCCACTCGATCATTACACCCTCCCCCTCTCCTCTCGAGTCGTATTAGGTAAATCCGAAATTTACTAACTAAACTTATGTTGCATAAATCAGGCTTGATATGGAATGTAGATGAGCAACTCTGAAATTAGGCTGCTCGAGAAATCATTTGCACAATCAATTCAGATTCGGTCTATCGGTTAATGGCTACCTGCGAAATGTTGAAATGTCTTACAACCGGAAGAGCCAAAGTCTAAAAATGAGCTCATAAAGGAATCTGAATCCCGTAGTCGCCCATAATTAAATCATTACGAATGAATTAATAATTGTACTCGAACATTTTACAACCAACATGAATATAAAAATGCCAATATAGTATAGTAATGAATATGTAAATATGATAATATGCGTATTGATATTCATATATTGAAATATACCTTTATTATAAATTAAAGCAACAATGCGGATAAACTGACTCACCTTTGGCTGAGCTCTCTTTGGGAAAGCCACTTTTGGATCAATCTGCAATAGATTAGGTAGATAATTCTATCTTGTGAATATGCGAAAATGAATATGTTCAATATTTAACGCTTTAATTGAGCAATTATGAATATAGAAATAATAAAAGTTGAAAGAATCTTATAAAAGTTATGAATGATGGAATTTCGAATTATAATGCAAATTACTAGAGAAATATGTGGGAAAATATGGAAAATGCGATGTTTTTATGAAATTTTTTTTTAAATTTATGAATATATACGCAAAAATTACTCATCGTATTTTGACGAGAAAATTCTAGAGCACAAGTAATGAGTAAATTAAATGCAAAATAAATCAAAATATGAGCAAGAAGAAGTCTTCTCCATATTTTAAGTCATTTTCAGTCAAACAAATTATATATATATATATATATATATATATATNAAAAAAAACTTCAAAGGATAACCGTGCATGTGGTTCACTCATCTTTTACATGTGTGTCTCATATAATAAAACAAAAAAAAGCTCTTTTTCTGCAGGAAAAAAAAGAATATTCACCATATGCAAAATTCACACTCTAATGATGTTCATAAAGTAGCCGTTTATTTTTATCAATGAAAATAAATATTTTCATCATTTAAAATAAATTCTAAATGATAATTTTTATAAAATCGATGAAAGAATATCACTTTTTTCAGTGGAAAATTTGCTAATCATTCATAGATTATCATAAATTTGATGCTAAGGATAAATAAAAATAAGCTAGTGATAAATGCGAAACAAAAATAACTTCAATTTATTACTGATAGTAATTTTGAGTGGAAATTGTCAACATGACGCAAAATGTGTCATCATAGTTTTGCGATAGTAGGAAAAAAATATGCAATGATTTTACGCTAGGAATTTCACCATAGTGAGTGGATATGCAATTGATATCTGTTATCAGGAAGGGCGTTATCAGAAAA
This sequence comes from Baylisascaris schroederi, assembly GCA_006503575.1. Classification (NCBI taxonomy): domain Eukaryota; kingdom Metazoa; phylum Nematoda; class Chromadorea; order Rhabditida; family Ascarididae; genus Baylisascaris; species Baylisascaris schroederi. The sequence goes on along the minus strand of QEWY01000165.1, from coordinate 434,208 downwards.
AAATTATCAAAAATGGGATGGATATCATTTATTAGAAAGGATATTATCAGAAATTACCAGAAAAGATAAGATGAATGTAAGTAGATATAAGAAAATGAATTACTAACCTGCAGTTGTTTGCCAACTGAGCCCACCAATAAACATTTTTCTGCAATAAAAAAAAACATTATCGAAATATTGAATCACCGTTTTAGTTTTCATTTTATAGAGGATCTTGTGGAAGACAAGAACGTGCATATATGTGGTTGAAATAAAACCGGATTTCTTGAAAAGAAGCGTCATTTAATACTTTCGGTAAACATTGACGAATATATTAAATTTAATGAGGCCATTATAAACTATAAAAACAAATATTTAAAAATATTTTTGAATAAAATCGGTTCATTGAAAATATATGCAAATAAACCCTCTGATGAATCAAAATATACAGATGTTGTTTTATAAGGAAATATGCATTATTGTGACGTGATGGCCACTAGCAAATTTCTTCGCGTCAACAACAATAGAATAGAATGTTGAATGATGCATTCTGAATTATTCACATTCATTTCCTACATCAATACATAAAATCATCACCACGTTCAATAAGACGCTCGTAACGGATAAAAAAAAAAATCCTTCCGTCGTAATCAATCAGAGATTTGCTTCCGGCACAATGAAAATTTGAGAAACGTGCCAGATGGGTGGATACGATATGCGCTTTTCCATCCAGCTTATTCACATAGCGAATTCCATAAGTTATGAACAAAAATATGCGAATTTTAACGCTCCGTATTTTAACCTTTCTCCCATCCTGATTAAATTTATTGGTGCTTAAAAATTATTATAAAACATACTCCATTCATAAATTTCTCAACTTCACGCGGTTTCCGAGTTGAAAATACCGCATAGTCAGAAATATGGACACATAAGCCTAGATAAGCAAATACCATAGTGCACCTCTGCAAAGCTAATTAGCAGAAATGCATAATAATTCAATGCGACGTAAATATGGATAAAAGCAGAATCCATAATAGCCGATAGGTTTGGCGGGTTTAAACTGGATTTCTTTAATAAATTTTCCACTTACTTTACAAGTTGTGCATTTAGGAGATTTGAAATTAGAAGGAATATCGCTGATCCTAGGATAATCAACAATATAACAGCGGATCAAGACGTGAAATTAGAGAGGTGGGGATCGAGGCCGAGAGGTTCCTGAACGTTGAAAACTGTTCCTTCAGTTTCGTATTTGAAAAAAAAAAAAGAAAAAGAAAAGAAAAAGAAAAACGTGGTTTCACTTACGAATATTTCCAGAGCGAAAAACAACTTTTTGAAGCTGCACAACCTATAGATATAAGAACTAAATATACGAGATCTTGCGTGCTCATAAGGAGGAAGAGATTGGGAACTGATCATCTAAAAACTAGTATTCCAAAAAAATCACAGTGACAGAGCTACTTTCTTCCCTTTCTCTCCTCCC
>QEWY01000165.1:371585-424501 GCA_006503575.1 Baylisascaris schroederi | reverse complement strand
ATGAAAAGAAAATTTTTACTCTATAAGAAGTGAATGAGTGAACAATACCACCACATTAAATTAATTTTTAAATTTTCTAAAGGAAGATGCATTACGATAGGAATGAGAAAATTTTCATTAATTTCCATCAATTATCAATTCATATCTATAAATGGGAAATATTTGCTTTAGCTCTTTTGTAAAATATTAATAAAAAATATTGAATTTATTCATCTTTTCCCGAATTGCACATATAATTAATAGATGGAAATACTTTAGTATTGTAAAATGACTATTTACCACCATAATGAATTCTTTGATAGCAAATGAGTTTTCACATTATGCAAACATGTTTTCAAGTAGGCAGTTTCTCATAATTGAATTTCCTTTTCTCATAATTGAATTTCCTCGCTAGGAATTTCACAAAATTCGGCAGCATCAAAACGTTTTCAACTTTCAATCTTAAAAAAAGACTACCACAAAAGAAATTAGAGATATACGAATAAAAAAAATAAATAAACGATTATTTTTAATGCAATCTGTAAAATCCAAATTTATAAATGCCAATTGATATTACTTTGTTATCTTAATCGATTGGTGAAATCGTTGAAATGTCAAACGCACTGAAATGATAACTTAGCCGTAAATTTTTTTTTAGTTTATTTAAGTTCAAAGGTTAGCAAAATAGATAAAGAGAAAATTCTTTTTTTTTTTAAATGACAATTTTATTTCAGAGAAATTATTGCAATTTGTAAAGATAAATTCGAGAGAAATCAACAGCGATAATGAAGTAAACGTTTCGTTCAATAAAACTTCGTCACCATGACATAGGTCGTTAAAGTTGACGCAAACTAAAGCATTCCAAAAATTGAACCAATTTGTTGAATGCCACCTCTAAGGCGGAAACAGCAATCGAAAAAAAAAAAACTCCTGACGAGAAATTGTGTGAAAAATAAAGGGAACTATGCTAACAATAAATGTTGGCCAGGAGAGAAAAGTAAGCACCTGAAAAAAATTTTTTTTTCTGAAGTAGTAAATTCCTATGCGTAATTACTTGGAGAAAATGGAATTCGACTCCGGAGCCAAACTATCAGATGAGTTCGATCGTATAATGAATGTGAGTTCTAAGCTTATAATATTGCATTGCTCCATTTTATAAACAATACCTTCTGGTTTAATCTGAATTAACTATGGAAATGAATTTTCGGAAAAGTTTGACTCCGGAGTTGAACCATTATTGCTTCGAGAGACAAACAGCCGGTTCATCGATGCTTGTACGTTCAAGAAAATGATATCTAAAATTTTCGCACTTGTATCTAGAATGTTTGTTATAACGATACGTTTTATAATAACGTGAAGATTTGAAAGTTGTTGATGAAGATGTTAGCCAACAATAACAACAAATCATCAGATGACCCATCGAAAGACATTGGTCTCGTACAATTAAGCACTGAGTCAACAATAATAATAATAGTAAGAGTGATAAAAATAAAGATAAAAATAAAATAATAATAATAATAATAAATAACAAAAATAAGTTGGAACATTGCTAAAGCAAACCAGCACCACTAATGAACTCATAAGACATGACGGTGATAGGAAGGCAAAGCGCAAAAAATTTGTCAAGAAATATGAGCATGGTGGGCAGATGATCATTGCCGATCGTATTGACTAGTGGGATGTGAAGACCGACAAAAAAAAAAAAAAAAAGAGAGCACCAACAACAGCAGCAACAACTGCTAGATGGGTCGGTTGTGTTCGGGAACTCTTAGCTATCCAGTCAGACAATCGCTCAAGCTCATTCAAACGAAAGCGCCAGCCGTGTGCCATCTTAAGATCGCGAACTTTCTCACTCGCATTTTTGTTCACTTATATACTTTGTGTTGAAGCTCGTTTTCACATAAAATATTGTTCCACTCAAAGAGCTATACACATTAATATAACCACATGCATATTTGCGAGATAAAATACCTCACAAATATTCAATTTACTATATTCATTAAGAGGAATTTTCACTGGCCTTTTTTTAAGGAGGGGGGAGGGAGGGGGGGAAGGGGAGGGGGGTCCTTGGTCTAATTTTGCTAATATACTTATATTTTATCTAAATTTTATCGTAGCGCTATTATTATATCAGTTTCTTTTTTTCTTTTTTTAAACCACTAATCTATCAATTTGTTCGTTTTCAGCGTTGCTAAACTCATCGTATTAACGTATAAAAATAGTGACCATGCGCTTTGTGTTCTTTTTTCTTAGTAGCCAATTTTTTGTTCTCTACACCCTTTTTTCTGTTCTCTGTACCTAGAGATGTGACTTTCTGTTTTCTGAACCGTAAAGGGGCAATTTTGTGCTCTCTATAGCCAGAAATACTCTTCAGGCAACTTCGACGCATTAAAATATACTCTTTTAACTATTAGCCCTTCCTAACGATGCTTTTCGAACATTATACGAATGAGTTTAGTAATTACTTCAAAGAGCTAATATTTTCGAAAAAAAAAGAACAAACAAAATTATGAGCGAAAAGACAAAGAATGCAACGAGAAAAAAAAATGTTCAAAATGACAAAAATTTTGACAAAATGTCAAAAGTGATTTCGATTTTTTGAGATAATTATCACGGCGACAATTTAAAGTAAAGGGGAATTATTTTCCCACTTTTCTGAAATTTCCGGAAAAGCGCAATTGTTGAACAATGTGAGAGTTCGCTTATTTTCCACTAAAACACAATGCAGTGGTAGGTTAGTGCACACTAAATAAAATGCATTCATACGCTTTCTGAATTTGAATTGCTTCAAATAAATGCGAAAAAAAAAAGAGAAAGCTCTTTTGTAGCAACTGAGTTTGAATGATAAAATATTGCTGAAATTTCATTGATAAGCCTGAATTCCCTAGAATTTCGAATAATAAAGTTTAACTTAAAAAAAAAACAACTTCCAGTCATTGTTCTTAGAGATGACAAAACATTTGTGCTAGTTCTAAGCTGAAAACATAGCATACTATTGGTTGGCCAATTTGCAATTCAAATTCTTGGTCAATTTACGTTTAGCTCTCTTTCATCCATCGTCGCACTTCCTGACACCAAAGAATATGAAACATTGAAAAATAAGGCCACCCATTATAGACATAAACTATAAAGAAAAAATAAAAAATAAATCGCGAAACATAACTTTATAAAAACAAATTCAAAATCGACGAAGATTTCTGTTTTTGGAAGTGTATAGCCCTCCTATATTTAACGGACCAATTCGACCTCTATCTCCTTTCCCCCTATATTTCCTTCGTTAAAGTTTTCAACAGCATAATAGTTCAGAGATTCTATTGGCCATATTTGGGAAAACAATATATGCATAACTCATAATATAAGAGAAATTCAATAATACCAATAATTAACAACATAACAGTAATAGTAATTATAATAGCAATAATTATAAGTATACTAGTAATAACGGAAATAGTAATTGCAATAGTCGTTTTTCCACGAGAAGAAAAATGAGAAAAAAATGAAAACTGAAAAAAAGTGAGGAGAAAAATAATAGATGATTGAGATGCAAAGAAAAATAGCAAAAAAAAAAGAAATAGAAAGAGAAATTTTCACATAAGAAATCCTATCTAGCAAGCAATTCAAAATATAACTCAAAAATCGATAATGAAACGGAGGCAACTGGATGATGAGGAAAAGATTTCGAACGAGCGGATTCAGGATTTACACAACATGCAGCCTCGCTCTAAGATTTAGCTTATGAAGTACCCATATTCGGCAAAAAGCCAATTGTCGATATTTGGCGACAAGCCAATTGCCCACACTCGGCAACAAGCCAACAACATCAACTTGCTTATCAATAAATTTCATAGTTAAATATCATAAAACAATCTTCTTATCATGACATTCAAAAAACTGCTTCATCTAAAAAAACTTTCCGAATATAAGCTTAATGTTAAAAGATGACTATAGCTCAGACATAGAATTATGCAAAAGCCTTAAATTGATTGTTAATGAATCGAACAAATATATGAATTGGCATTCTGCCAAAATTTATAGTGTCACATGTAAGTAAATTTTATAGTGCTAAATGTTCCATATGGCTCAGTATATTCAAGAGTAATGACAGCCACAATTTATGAAACACTATGCGATTAATTTACAATTCATTATGGTTTTTCAAAGAATTTTCATATTTGTTCGTGCTAATCCCTCTTTAACAATCTTGAATTTAAATACAAAATTTCATAAAGCATAAATAGTAATCAAATGATATGACAATCACATATGGATTTTGAAACTACAGCTTTCCGGAAAAAAACTTTCCCGAAAAACTTTTTCTGAAACTAGAACTTTCCGGAAAAAATAGTGCCTTTGATTGAAAAGCAGAAAAATAAACTAAAAGACATAGAAAAATAAATAAACAACTAATAATAGAAGTATCCATATCTATTGACATTAGCGAATGTCTTCGATTTTGCGAGGGAAAAAATTGAAAGAAATAAAAATGCACTAAATTGAACTCATATAAATTTACCGAATGACAAAAAAAAGAGAATAGGAAGTGATTCATAAATAATAAAAATAAGCAATAAATGTTGGAAGAATAAAAATGAGGAAGTTAGCAGAAAATTTTGAAAAAATGATTTTAAAAAATCCACAATAAAACTAAAAATCATATTGCAGCCAATAATAAACAAAACTTATAGATCGCTTTTTTACAATTATCCATTTAGAGGAAGAGATCATATTACAGTGGAGAATTTCTTTCTGAAATTCCCTCAACAATCATTCAATCGGAAATATCGTCAATAAAGTAAATAAAAATTGATATATTCTAAAAACTTAAAGAGTAAGTATTATAAAAAGAGCGGAAAGAGAAATAAATAGCCGAAGAAAAGAAAGAAGGAAAAATTTTTGTAAAAAATGAGGCAAATTTTTAATCAACCTCAACGTAAGGAAATGATTCAATTACATCAACAATTATATTATAACGAAAAAATCCAAAAAATTACAAATTGCGTGAAAATAATTGCCATTCAAATATAAAATCATTAGCTAAAACTGTGATCATAATATGTTGTGAACTTACATTAGTGATCAAAGAATGTTGCAGCATTTGCAAAACTTGAAAAAAAATCCCCCCCCCTCTCAAACCTCCCCACCGCTCTCCCATCACTGTTTTCAATTTAACCTCTAGATGTGAATTTAAGGAATCTAGTAAGATGGCCCAAAAATTTTCAATTTTCCATATTAATTGTAAGTATGAGTCATATTCGCCAAATTATTTCCTGAATTCGGATGGGAAAAATGAATAAAATTTCTGATCGTTTTATTCAACTCACCTGGTTAAAATAAAAAGGTAAATAAAGCCGAACAATCAAACAATAAAGTTCATTTGCAATTACATTCAACGATAGTGCCTTATAAGATCAATATTAAATTAGCACTTTTTTTTATGCTGAATCATTGTATAATTAGATTAGCAGCAGCAGCAGCAAAAAAAAAAAAAAAAAAAAATCGTCATTTCCGGTTTTACCATTACAAATGATTGCAAAGTTTCAAAAAAAAAACGAAAAAATGTAGATAACCTCAATAATGAGATAGTAAAAATTTGTTAACTGTATTACTTTACAATTTATATTTCTTATAGGTAATAATATTCCTTTCAGAGTGCCTCAACATCTCTATATCTATCAGCATCACTCCTCTCAAAAATATGAAGGTAGATAGGAGCAAGTTGGGAAGGAATGCATGGGAAAAGAGAGGAAGGCTAATGAAAGCAATTGAAGGTAACGTATAGATGAAGGCACTCAACGAATCGAATTGAAAAGAAATATGCTCAAAGGTACGATGAAGGTGCGTGACATCTGCAATGAACGCAGTTCAAATCTACCTTCTCTTGTCTATGAGACAGACGTATACAACAATCATCGGCCATGAATTTGTCATGAATATTTACTTTTCTATGTATAACGCATATAAATGACGTCATCGATATAATAACCGATGCAATAAAATAAATATTTTACAAACTTTATTTGCATTACCTAGCTCATTAAATTATGTTGTTGAGTGATAATTAATAAACGAGCAGAATTCTATGCTTGATGACGGCACCTGAAATCGTATATATTAGGAGGAGGGCGGAAGGGGAAACAGAATTTTCATATTCTTTCCAATCCTCGATTACAAAAAAAAAAAAAAAAATCGGAAGGATACTTGGAACACCCTGATTTGAAAATTCTCTCTAGTTCATCGTCATCCTCCTCTTATTTTAGAAGTGAAGCAACTATTGTGAGATAATATGAAAATGGTGAACTATGCATTTGCATACAGATAAAAAATCGATCAGCTAAATATTAATGATATGCAAATTTCATTCTGCATGATTTCCGAAGAGTTTGCATGTCGAATTTTCAAACAAAAACCGCTTTTTGAGAAATTTGCTACATCAATGATGGAACGCTTAGTTGCATGGAAAATGGACGAAAAATAGACCAAAACGATGGTATAAACACGGACATATGCGCCATAAAACATATAATAGCGATAGATGGAATGAAAAAAATCACAATATGAAATGTATAATTGCGGCATATGAAGAAAGCAATAAACGGCATTTTTCGCATTTTTGCTTTCAAATCTATAAAAATCCATCCGTACAACCAGTATATCCTTTCATCTTTAACACTTATATACTCAACGAAAAACTTCCTATAAAAATTTCACTAAAAAGCAAAAAAAAAGAGGAAAATGAAGTGCCAATTCTATTCTATTCTAATTTATTCTCCAATTTTATTCTATTCCAGTCAACTCTACGTTATCTATTTATTTCATTATCTATATTTAAGCAATACGCAAATGCTTTTTGATGTTGTTTGCAAATTCTTGCATTGAATAAATTTTTTTTTTTTTTGAAGAAACTATTTAACGACGAATGCAAATAAATAGTTGATATATAGAAAGCAGAATATTGACAATAGAAAAGTCAATGTTTGAGAATGGAATATAATACACTCAATAAGTAAGAATTGTGCTTTGTAATCTTATATTCGTATGCATTGCATCAACTTTCGTGGATATTTGTGCTAAAAATTTTGATCGATTATATCGATGAATAAATCTTTGGCGAATTGTATCGATAAAGAATTCTTCGAAAATCTTTATAAATTATATAACTATGTGCCATTAAATTTATATATTTATATTTATATTTATATTTATATTTTTATTTATATTTATATTTATATTTATATTTATATGGTGATAAGATAATCAATTAATGAATGCATAAAATTATCGAGAAATGTGGAAACAAGCAACAACGTTGGTGGTCGTCAGATTCTTCGAAACGATGCACCACAATGATTGTTGGTGAATTTATTGAAGAGAACATAAACAGCAGCACACACTTCATTCAAATGCATGCAAACTTAGGATGCAACCCTAAGCCAGCCAGTCAGTATTGCTGCTGCCAATGACGGCGCCCCATCGAATAGCACCTTAACTTAATCTCGCTTCTCGGATCTCGTTCCATATACATACTATCTCATAGATACGCCTCACTGGTCTTCTTTTTACTCAGCTCGCTACATCTCTATAATATCGATTGGAAATGTTGATCTTTTATAATTCAACCAATGAGAGGATTGAAAAAAAAAAAAATTAGAGATGAGGGATAATGATGATCACTTATGTGATGAATGAATATTAATATCGAGAAATTTGCAAGAAAAAAAAAACGAAAATTCAAAAGCACCGGAGTTTGAAATATAGAATTAGTTTTCTTGAGATTTTATTGAGGTTTAAGAGTTTCGATAAAATTTTTTTTTTTGGCTGAATGATTATGGCTGAAATAAAAATTGAAATTTTGCAAAAAAAAAAAAAATCGATGTAATCATGAGATGTGAGAGGATTTATCTATGAAAAAGATTTATGGTGCCTATAAAAAAAATGAAAGAAAACCTTGTTAACATAGAAAAGGTATTTATTGGGAAAAGATTTGCCGCAAATAGAAATAATAGGTGCTAATTTGTAATTGCATAAATGAATAAAATTTCTTGAAAGATTTGCATTAAAAAAATGAATTCATCAAAAATAATTACCCTCCAATATGTACAACATCATCATATCACCATTAAAATATTCTACTGCTATAATGAGGTAGCTTATTTTAACATTTTTTGTTTTACAAATTGAAGTGAAAATTTCTCATTTGGCATAAGAAAAATATTGAATTCGCTTAAATTTGCTCATTTCTATAGAATTTTTTATCATCTCTTTTCTCATAGAAATATATCGATATTTTCCACTCCCGAAAAAAAAACTTGAAAAAATATTTTAGAGAATTTGTAAAAATTTGCGTTTTTTTACAGCTCTATCGGCAAATGCTCTCCTAAATTATCAATAAATAATAAAATAATATGCGCAATAATGGACTCATATTTAAAGATGCTCAATACCTATATGTGAAATTTCTAATCAATAAAGAAATAGGTCAGATGTGATGACACCGATTAACGCTTTCACATCCTCTCTCATTTCAGCAAAGAATTTTGCAAAAAAAAAATTTTCAATAAAAATATTCTTGGGTAGATAGATGAGTGCTTTTATCTTTTCATTATTAATCTCATCATTCGTACAAATAAATTTCTCATTCAAAAAATTCGTTTTTTTTTCGTAAATCGATCAATTTATATTGAAAATTCGATCGGGGAAAAATGCATACGTTTTTTTATTCCCAACTTCACAGTGATAGTCTCTTTCGATATTGATGGATGGATATGGAGATAGATAGATGAACGTATCCTATGATGCAAATTATACCCATCACGTCTGGCAACAATAGCTTCAGTGTCTATTAAGGTGAAACTCAAAAAGACTGACAGACAGATAATAGGCGGGCAGATTGATGCATAAATAAGCCGAACAAGATAAGACAAAGGGAAAGATAGAACATTGCTGAGCAAAAGGTTTGAAAGTGACCTATAGTGTTGATTATACTTGTTAACTTAATTTAAGCATCTTCTGAGCTTAAGCTGTCAGGTTGCTTAAGCTTATTGCCAGATTAACAAACCTCTTAGCAAATAATCATTATAATGCCATAATATTCTGTAAATATGCAAATTTATAGATGCATAAAAATACAACAAAACAAAAATATATAAATAATAAGTAAAATATACTAGTAAGGAGTTAAAGAGGAATAAGGAGTCGATTGGTGGGATGTGTTGATGGTGTGGATACTGAATGGAGGATGGAGGTGTATGCGAGAGCGCAATGTGCATTTATTTGTCGTTACATTGACAGGACCAGTTCCACACGCCTATAAGCAATCCATCCACCCACTTACCAGCATAGTTCAATACCTCTTGAAAGTATACCGATTGATTTGCAGCATACACAGACAATACTCGATTGCAACTATTAAACAATCCTGAATAAAATTACCTATGGGGTAAGGGGAGGGGAAATTCCCCACGGAGGGGAAAATTTCCTAAAATTTCGAATGGATTTTATGGGAAGTGAGAGATGTTCTTACTTTTGAAAATTTTCTCAATTGTATAACGGTAGAATGGAGCATTTCAGCAACATGAAAGCAGATAAATGGTGGAAAGGTTGACTTGCAAAATTCATTAATAAGAGAAGTGAGAGGTTATTCAAAATTGTGAAGAGATTGTTTCCTTTGCAGAGGTAAAACTTATTTAGAATCATATAATATCTACTTGCATTTAAACTTTATTTCTATGATTGCTATTTAAAAACTTATCAGCAGAATTTTTTTTAAAATAAATGTTGATACGTTGATAAAGTGAATAAGAATAAACCGACAAAAATAAACAACAAAAGAAAATCAATCAGCCCGAATTATATGTGGAGTACTTCCTCTATCAATGAACAAATACCTATTCAAGTATATGAAAGGTAACGTAGCGATACTCATCAACTTCTTTTCGATTAACGAATCAATTGAATCATAAAAAGTACAACTTACAGCAAAAAAAGTCAGCGAATTTCAAGTATATCGCTACCGAGGAATTCTATAACCAATCGAAATTAAGATCTCTTATAAGATCGCCTAATATTTAAGAATTTCTATCATAGTTATGATCATTATTGGGAGAAGGCCTAATTGATCGACTAAAATTTGTTCTATTTTATATTCAATAAATTCAAAGCAATAATATCCTCTTTTTTTTTCAAATATCATTGGAATATTTTTTTTGTATAAATAAAAAATAAAATTTTGCATCAACCAATTCAATGCAAATAATGTACAATTTTTCAACAAAATTGGATGGAAATTAGAAAAGTATCGCAAAAAATCGATTCAATATTTCGTGAAATTTTCGTAGTTGTTCTTGAGTAAAAATTTTCGCACTTTACAATAAAAATTTTTGCAATAAAAATAATTTTAAAGAACGATTTCAACAATTGATTTCTATTAATTTAACATGTGTGTTTTAATTTTTTTTTTCTTTTTTTTGCAGTTAAAAACATAAATATTGCATAATTTAGGTGATGGGAAAATTTGATGTGATCATTATTTTACAAAAAAAATTACCTAACAACTTAGTAAAAAACAGTCATAGGTAATCATTACTACAACTTTACTATTGAATAATTACGTCGATAGGATTGTAAAGCAATTTGAGCATTGAGTGATTTAAGCGAAGAATTCTAATCCGTGAATCAATTATTTAATGAAATTGGCTTGTCAGCAGGCAGCTAGCTGCTCCCAACTCTAACGGAATAGCCTTGAAATCAACTTAAACTCGCATTATGACATCACTGTATTCAACCTCAGTGTGCCGCTACTAAAATCAACCGCAGAATTTGGGATTCTTTTCATGTCGGGCAAAAGCTCGAGTTAGTGAAGTCAGGAACTAGAAGAAGGTCGGGCTAGTGAAATAGCAAATGATCGAACTAATAGCACTAGCAGAAGATCGAGCTAATAAAGCTGGCATATGATCGGACTTGTATAACTAGCAAAAGAACGAACTAGTGGAGCTAGCAAACGATCAAACTAGTAGAACTAGCAGTAGGTCGAGCTAATGAAGTTTGCAAATAATCGAACCAGTAGAACTAGCAAAAGATCGAGCTAGTGAAGCTAAATCATCACTTCATTTCATTGTGGTTTCATTCCCATAATCTGAAGATGTGTAGTTGATTTCATTGAAAATCACTCAAGCGCGATGCATTTCGTAGTACTAGGAAAAAACAATCGCCCATTTAGAGTTTATATTTACATTAAGCAATAATGATATGATTTTCTATAAAGTTAAAATGATTGTATAATATATTTCAAAAGTGATTTTTTGCTTCAATCAATCAGATTTTTTAATTTTTTTTCTCATATTTAAATCGCAAACACTTAGGGTTTTCTATATTAAAATCATGCTATCGGAAATTACTTTTAATAATGGTGAATAAATTTACGCTGAATTTTCTAAGAATTTCAAAATTTCATAAAGTTCAAGCACTTAAAGTATAGAAATTATAAAACAAAGAAAATGTAGATTTTAGCTATCATGAAAATATGAAAATTGTTATCTTTTTATAAAACTTTTTCAGATAATCTAAAAGCTGTTTCAATTACATTGCATTTAATTACCGTTGTATATTATAACATATCGCTTTAATAGAGTTTCTTTCTCATTTCATATAAGTACAAGCTTTAATATAGTTTCTTTAGTATAGTTTCTCATTTCATATTCGTTCACAGATAGCGAATAAAACCTTTAAAATATTCAAAATATCATGTCACTTTAGTTATTTGCATAAATTCCAATTACGGCGAATCCCTCATTCAAAATTATCTCTTGTTGATCGATCGGTATCATATCACCTATTCTGCTGTTCTTAATATTAGAATGTCTATGCGCTAGTTGATGATCCGATAGAACATAAACAATGGAATGATATATAGATATAATACGATAGATCCAGTAGATCAGTATGATCCAATAGATCATAAACAATGGAATGATATGTAGATATAATACGATAGATCCAGCAGATCAGTATGATCCGACAGATGGGTTGAAAATTATGTTGTTGGAATGGTATAGTGCGTGCTACGTTGATGACTGATGGTCACTAAATGAAACTGAATAGTGACCATCAACTATCGTTAAACTCAATGGTCAGTTAATGGTCAAGAATGGAAAACGTTGAGAAGATTGTAGTATCGTATTTCATGGAGTGATCCGTATGAGAGAATACTTACGAATGTTGAAGCACTAATTTTAAATCGCATTTGCTGTTTATGCATTAACATTGGTTAGTATGTAATTACGCTATTTACAGATTATGCAATTACGCCCTCTTACACAGTCATATTGAATGCTAATGCAGAAGGGAATGACTTCAGCTATGCAATAGTGAAGATAATTAGGGGAAATATAGATATATATACTTTTTTTAAATCTACAGAAATGGCCCATTCTTATCGTAGAAATTTTTTATAATCTTTTAGAAGAGAAAGAAATCGTCTATAGCCCCACTCCTTCATAGCACCCTCTAAAAACCTATAATGTTAGAGTCCATTGATCAACGTGATCAACTGCAGGCGACTTCCCAGTCTTACGGGATGACGAGTTTTGTGGATCTTAAATGAGAAAAAGAAACCTTTCATGAGAAGAAAACACATATCCACAAGAAAAAAAAAGCTGTAAATGCAGTAAGAGAAAAGATATAGACAAAATTGCTAGGTAAAAATGTTTGCATTACTCAGATAGCGAATGTACATATTTCATAGTTCAATGATTTCTGCGCATATGAAACAAAAAAAAAAAACGCTATGATGAAAATTTATGAAAGAAGAGAGTTGAAAAAAATAAAATACTCTAAAGAAAAAAAATATAAATGAAATAAATATAAAAAATTAATCAATATATAAAATTCATTGAAATTGATTAACTGAAATCGATAAATAAAAATAAAGAAATATAGTCAAATAAACGCTTCAGAAGTGTCATAAATGGAATGATGAATAAATATAGCACTATATGGACAATCGTCTATCAGTCTATTAATAAAGAAATATGTCATCTAATGCTATTGAAAAGTGCCAATCTACAAGAAAAAAAAACACCGATGTAAGGTTTTCAATTCAAATATTAACGTAAAATAATGCCAACTAAAAAAGAAACATATCACATAGATGAAAAAAAAAATTTTTTTTTTTTGAATTCTTATCGAACGGTAAGCAATAATATAGTAAGCGTCTATCTAAATAAGGAAAATATAGCCTCTCATTCGCATAAATGAATAAATAATAACACTCATTTAAGCATTTTATAAGCGCAAAACGTTTTACGTTCTTATGATTGTCACAGAAATACGCAACAATACTTGAATTCAATTTGACAGGCGATCGATCTATCGAGAGAAGTGGCATTAAAAGAATTTGTTAGGTCGAGTGGAAATTTGAAAAAAAAATTGCAATAATAAAAAATATTACCCGTTTGATTTTCGAGCAATATTTCATTGCTTCTTGTGTAGATGGTTGTAGCACTTAATTCACTCAAAAAAAAAAAAAAAAAGAACTCATCTTCCCTCGCTTTTCTTATTGCCATATTTTGCTATAATTTTCCTAAATTCCACTTGAATTTCGTTAAAATATGATGAATAAATAATTCAGAGAGAGAAAAAAATTTCGATTATATGAGTTTTACGAGGCAGAATAGATAATACGAAGAGTAGAGGGCTATCGTCGGGAAAAAAAATTAGGTCTTCCCACCCAATTTTTTTTACGGCATAAAAAAAGAAGAGATATTTGTTGGAGACAACGTCATAATAGGTTATTGAAAAATTCTAAAATTAATGCACGATAAAAATTACAAATGGAGAGAAATACATACTATTCAAAGTTTAACTTCGAATAAATTAAAGAATGAAAATTTTCTTTTTTATGAAAATGGAAACGAAAATGAAAAAAAATCAAATTTTATGAAAATGAAAAAGCTTTATGCAGAAAAAAAATCTGGAAAAGATGAAAAATCAAATGCAGAGAAATAATGCTAGTCGAAACTATTGAAGAAACTATTAAACAAATGAAAAGGAAAACTTCTAAATGCGAAAACAATCAACCGTCTTGCGATGCACACACATTCATACGCATACACACATCATCAAATAAAAATCAAGCAATACGGACGACACTCTCATTCGTTTTAAAATTGTCAATCCTCTCTTTGCAATGATTCAATACCAGTTTGTGACGTTTATTTCAGGTAATAAGTGAAGCGTAATATGGCATTCCTCCAATTATTTCTATTTGTTGTTTTCAATATAAAAACACAACTACATACACTAGAAAATATTTCAATATTTAGAAGGGTGAAATCTTTTACCCAAGAATGGAAAGGTAAAATCGTTTACCCGGGAATGGAAAGGCAAGATCGTCCCGTAAATTTATTTTTTAAATTTATTGCATTGAATAAAATGACCGTGAAATGTCAATATTTTATTTTAAACAATGAAATCTTAATTATTTATGAAAATTTTCGAATGAGAATAGCAGAAAAAAAATTGCTAGACGAGGAGAAAATTTCCACAGAAAGAGATAGAGAAATTCGAAAATTTAGGTGATTGTTGCAATCAATGTGTTAAATTCAAGTAGAACTATGTAAATAAAATTCCATTAGAAATATCAAGTAAATACATATAGAAATATGAATAATATCGAATAAACTTGGTTACCTTAATGAGTGCAAAATATGTGCTGAGCTATTCAACGCATATCTGACCGTATCTCATATCGCTTACTGTTTGTGTTTATCACTTCGACAATCAAATAAATGCCCAATAATTAAATGAGCCAATTGATATCAAAATCCTTTCCTGAAATAGGTTTATTCCATTTCTTTTTCATGAGAATAAGCGGAAACGAGACGCAGAAACAATGTATTAAAAAAAAGGAAATATGTACTGCATTAATCGATTTACTACGTAGCACCTCTTCAAAAAGGGGAAACACTCATTTAACTAGAAGCTTTCCCTCTTAAAACAATAAAAAAAATAAAAAAATAAAACTCCATATGACTTATCTAATTTATTTGGAGCATTATAAAAAAAAACGGAAGATTTTTTTAAAACTGATATTCAATTTTATTATATCAAAACAAAAATGATATATTTTTCAAAAATGCAGTATTTGAATAATTAGAATGAAGCATTAAATTTGCATATGCAAAACAAACAGACATGTAAAAGAAACAAACGGCACTATAGCTACGCGCATAAAAAAACGATCATGTGCTTTCGTTAATTCATTGGCGAGTGAATGTTGAATAAATATTGCAAATGAATAAATAAAAAATAAAAAATAATAATAATAATAAAATATCGCATTGAATGATAAGGAATGAGAAAGAAAGAAAAATTTAGGGAAGAAAATAGAATGGGCGAATGAGAGAGGAAAAAAGTTAAAGAAACATTCGTTAAAACAGCAGAATCATTATTTCCACGCTTTTTTTAAGGAAATGATTTCTTTTCGATTATCTAGAAGTTGGAAACTCCAAGTAGAGAACTGCAAAGCGAGAGAGATAAGCGTTGCGATCATGGAAAAACGTATTTTTCAGTTTCAAATTTTTATTCACTGCGATAGGGGGTAGGGGTGTGGGGGAGTGGGGTGAGGGAGGCGAGGGGGGTGAGAATGAGAGGGTGGGAGGGGGTGTGGGGATAAGGAATTGGTGATGGAAGACGCCACTTCGATCGGGACTATTCATAGGTGCATAAGGCAGATACATTTTGATGTTGCGGTAATAGGATATGAATCAATTATAGGTGATAAGACCCGATCAATTATCTTCTTTTCTTTTGTAGTCGATGGAGTGATTAAATAATGGGAATGTCTCTTTAAAAAAGATGGATGATTCAAATAAGGGTACTTTTGCATTCACAAAAATTATATTCAAAAAAAAAGCTTGGGAAATAACCTAACCCAAAAAAGAGAGAAAACTCGTTCCTTTTATTTATGTTTCTTCGATAATTCGAGCTGAGGAAACACAAAAAAAAACAGATAAAATTTAGTGAGCATAATATAAGTATCTATAAGGATGATGACATCCGCTATGAAATTTCGAATTGATCCACCGAATATTCTATGCTCACTTAAAGGCAGCTAATAGTTTGCATTTATCAATTTGCTTTTACATGCCATTTCCATATTCTTCCCCCTCCCCACCCCCTCCTCCAAGCCCTTGCCCGTCCTTTTAAAAAAATGAATCCTCTGCAAGAGTTTTTAAGAATGGCTGAATTAATTTAAAATGAATGCAATATTTCGAAAATTTTATTATTTGTTGACAAATTGCGAAATCGATTGATCCGATAAAATGATTTGTGCCAATTCTTTTTTTACAGATGTGTTTTCCTAAATGTCCTTTACGAATGTAAATTTTCAAAAAAAAAAAAGCGCAGAAAGCAAAAATCTCTCCTAAGAGAAAATGTTTCAATTGAGAGTTCAACACACTTAATAGAACTGGTTATTCACAAAAATAGATAACTCTTACGTAAATAACAATTTTCACTTCATTCTGTAATATTAGCTACAATTCCCCTAGTGGGAATGCAAAAATGTATCTTAGTTTAAAGTAGAAAAATACAAAAGCTATAAAAATAGTTTATAAGTAATCTGCAGTTTTAGCAGTATATTAGAGTTTTTACTACAACTATTCTGCAATCAGAGAAACAAACATGCAAATAGCAAAAAATAAATATGCAAATAACGAAATTAAATATGAAAATTGCGAAAACAAGTTAACAAATTATGAAAATAAATATGCAAATGCAAAAAAATAGATATGCAAATACGAAAAACAAATATATAAATAACAAAACTAATACTATACTAAATTTTTCTCATTCACTATTATTATTATTATATGAGGGAAACTTTGGTTTAAAAAAAATTTTCAATAAAAATAGAAAATATTAACGACTAATCAAATGAGATAATAATAAAAATTTAAATCAGCGATGATTTCTTTTCTATGAAATTTGATCTTAAAAGATTCATTGCGAATTTTGTTTGAATATCTTAACACTCATAAGTAAATAGCTAGCAAAAGGACAACTGTTCGATGAACTTATCAAATACAATTGAAGAGGCTTTCAACACAACTGTTCTTCTTTATCGTAATATTCCCTTTACTTATATTGCACATTAAACAACCAACAATAAATTACTGTAAACAAATTATATGGATTATTGATGTTGTTTTTGTTTAAAATAGCTCAATTAAGATTACAAAGTGGGAAAGGGAGAAAGAGGAAACAAAGTATAGTTTAAATTTTGCATTCTATTACTTTACCTTCAATTCTTAGTAGATAAGAAAGCAGGTTGGCGGAGAGGGGGTATATTTTGAATACTGTAATCGATTATCGTTTCTTCAGTTTTTGTGCATGAAAAATTGAATGATAGGGGGGGATAGAAGGTGGAGGTAAATTTTTATTATCAATAGAAAATGGACGTCATCAAAAATGGCGAATTATGAAGCAGCCTTATGATTGTGTCGTAAATGGCATCAACACATAACGATAGTAATTGTTGTTGACAGCTTAGTTGTGCTATTCATATGCTTCTCTGCAAAACGTGTTCCAATGAAACTAACGAACACATTCTACAACGAGACAATATCGCTCATACCAAGACAACTATTCAAAAATATCAATGAAAAGAATGAAAGAAAAAAAAGAGAACATTTTCCCAATGAAAATTTTCCGGTGAATATTCGAATATAGCACAAGAAAAAATTGCTAGAAAAATCAAGAAATATAATAAAATAATAGATAAAATGTTTGCAAAAAAAAAAACTAAAACAATAGAAAATATGTTAAAATATATGGAAATTGTTTTCAACAGCATATCTGCTCATAATGCGCTAATATTTTATAAAAATGCAGATCTTCACGCCTTTAGTGAAACAATCCGAAGCCCAAAAAAAAAACAAAAAACCAAATGGTATAAGTCAAATGGTATAACAAATGCGCGAATATTTCTTGCTGGAAGAAGCCGTAGGGGGGAGGGGGGAGGGGGGAAGGAAGCTACATCAATATTGATGGGTTTCATCCACTCAGGTTTCCATTACTTAGTCATCATATTTGCATGAAAATTTCTCGACTTCTTGATAAATATTCAGTAAAAAAATTCAATCGAGTGATGGCAATGACAAAGATAAACCCTGAAATAAAAATAAGAGTACAATTTGAGAACTTCCAAGGTGGAATTTTTCAAAGATGCTAACTCAGATCTCGAATCCATTTATTGCACAACGTTGGGATTTATTCTTTTATAACGATAAAGATTTAATTAAAAATGTGAAAAATTCGATAAATAATATAATACAATCGTTTTACTATAGAATATTATTGTAGAATTTCGATGTTAAAGGTTCGAGATTCATTAGCGTTGAAAATTTTTCTTTTTTTTAATTTTTTTTGTTGTTCATTTGTTTAGCGCTAATGAAAACGGATTGTAAGAATTTACTTGCAGCTGCAAAAAAATTTTTTCTAGTCAATAGAACATATTACCTTCAGCTTAAATCACCTTAACGCCGAATGGTTTTCGAAAAAAAAGTGCAAATTTGATAAGCAGATAAGTGCTATCTTCTTGTTCAATAAAAATATTGATGGAATTTTATCGTCGCTATACTGTAAGAGAGGCAATTTATAGTCATCTCAAAAAAAAAGTGGAAACATCGACGCATTAAAAGGTTTTCGAAAAACCATTTAGATAACAAAAAAAAGCAGTGGGAATTTGAATAATTTTAAAAACGCATGTATAACATAGACAGTTATAAATATATAAATGTATGAATATATAAATAATTATACATATATATGTATATGTTTATATTATGTTTATATTTATACAATTATATATTCATATATTTACATATCTATATTGCTTCGGTTTATAGCTCATATTTGAGGCACTATGTAGATGAATAGGTTATCGATCAGATGAGAGTGAAGGCTTTAGAGAGAATAAGTGAGTGTAATTGCATGCGATCAAACGATAAAAAAAAAAAATCACACTTCCCAAACCTTAAGTTTTCCGGACTAGAAAATTTGTCGCTCGTGGAAGAAAAAAAAAAGCGAAAAAAGTTCGATTTGACGAATAAAAAAAAAAGCGAAAATAACTCGAGTTTGACAATAAAAGAAAAAGCGAAAAAAAAATATAATCGATGGTACAAGTATAGTGAAATTTTTAAAAATACAATATTGGTTGATATATTACAAAGATCAGAACAAACTACATCGATACTACAAAGAGTGTAAGTACTTTAAACCATAAATTGTCTCTAAAAAAGAAACAATGTATAGATATTATGCTTATAGACTCAAGCCATGCGATGTACATGGTATCTGTTCACCTTCCCGATATGTTACCGTTCCAATGAAACCTCTTCAAGCATTACTCTTCAAAGGAACTCGAATATCACCTTTAAATTACCTACTTGATCGATAAAGTATATTAATTGCTAAGATATTTCATAATCTCAAAATCTGAGAAAAAATAAATAAATTCGCTAAATAAAAAAAAAAAAGTTTCCGAGTGATCCAAGGTATCGAATGAGTATACATAGATGAGGGAACATACATCTCAAACTTGAAGACGATAAGTAGATTCGGTTGAGAAGTCGATAGAACGTCGACGAAGTGGTTCGCGTGAATGTGATTCAAAGAGAGACGAGAAAGTACGAGAAAATGAGAAGACACTCAACGGACCGGTCGGTTCATTCTTTAGATGTGAATATTGACGGGTGGTGGTAATCAGCTTTCGAAGCGAACGAACGCACGTCTTGACAAATTTCTATTACGTATGTAGCAAACAACTGGAAATAGTGCGACATAAATTTTATCGCAGAAAATGTTTAAATTTTAAACACATACACACATGCAAAAATTTACGCTTTATTTCAAATGAATGCAATTTTTTTAATTCTTTTTTTTTTGAAAATTTCCTTGAATTTTTTGTTCAGTCCGTTTATTTTTTCATTTTTTTCAAGAGATAGGGAACATATAGGAAAGATAGAGAAGCAGATAGAAGAGATCGACTTGTGAAAATGAAAACGATGAAATAATTTTCGAAGGAAAAACTTTTTTCAGTGAATTTGATGTGTGAAATTTCTCATTGTTTAATGATTTGTTTTTATCAATTTTTTTTTCCTAGCCGAATCACTTTTAACGAATCACTTTATCAACTATCACTCGAATTTCTAATCACTGATAATTGATAGCTTCAAAAATTAACTCAATACATGGGCTTTCGACAAGTCTTATAAGCTTAGATAAAGGTTGTATAGGGGTTTTGTGTATGTATGCTTTTTTTTGGCTGAGAAAAAGTAAACAAAGATGTTGAATAAGGGAAAGGAGGGATGAACGGGAAACGTAAAGAAGTGAATCAAGATTGGAAAAGCATATCACTTTTTTTCAATTATCAGCATCTTTTTTTTTATTTTCGAAATAACAAATTCATCACTAAGTAGGTTTTCATCATTTCGAATTTTAACGAGTTAAATAGTATTATTGATGAAGAAAACAGGAATTTCAGCAATTACAATTTTTGCACTTTTTAAATGAAAAACCTTGAGAAACATTACTTTCGATGCATCAATAAATATTGTACTTTTTTTTTTTTCTTTTTTTTTTTTTGATTTCTACTAATGTTTGCGCCCTTCATTAATGGGAGTAACAGCAACACCTAATAATATCTTCGAATTCAACAACGTAATAAACAGTCTTATGATAATAATAAGAAATTTTCAGGTTTTTTTTGCATGGTTATAATTTCTTTTATTATTTTTCTTTTAAAACGAGAAAAAAAACGCCCGAATAAGTTTTTCTCAGTTTGAATGCATAAAATTTTGTAATTCTTATTTATATTTTCCACCATACTATTACTCAGAATTTATGAAAGATTTTAAAGTGATAATACAATACTTTTCTCATCTCTTCCCATCTATATTATCTGATAATATATCATTGTTTAAATCTACAAATACCAAAAATCTTTTCGAGGAAGTCCTAATAGAAAAAAAAATAGAAAAAAAAAGAAAGATTAAAAGTTGTCATTTTGATACAAAGCGATATACAATGGCATAAAGCGTTACAATCAATGTTTATATAAATAAGAGACGAGAAGGTTTCTAATTGTTCGAATGTCAAAATCGAAATAGAAGCGGTAGTTTTGTTACATCTATATCAATCATTCAAAATCCCCTAAGGATATATCGCGTGATATGGAATCGAAATCGAGAATACATAGTGGCAAACTAAGCTTTCGTTATTCCCTCTATCTCTTTCCTTTTTTTTTTTCAAATAACGAAAGCTTCTAAATATGTTTGAATTACTCCTATAATAGAAAAAAATTTTTAGTGTAAATTCGTTTTATGTTTCATGATTCAATTAATTCATCAATTAGAATGCAATTCAATTGATATGAACTGTAAAATTAATTGCACAATTGCGAAAAAAAACATTGCCATCCTGCCAAAAGAAAAAAAACATTGCAATTGTAAAGAGAAAAAAAATTGCATTTCAAAATTTTTCATATTGCATATAAAATCGAATAATGTTTACCGAAGAAGTTTTGTAAATTTCATAAATTTTGTAATAATTTTTTTTTTTTTAAAACAACTCTAATTCATCTTATATTAAATTTATTA
Organism: Baylisascaris schroederi; assembly: GCA_006503575.1. Classification (NCBI taxonomy): domain Eukaryota; kingdom Metazoa; phylum Nematoda; class Chromadorea; order Rhabditida; family Ascarididae; genus Baylisascaris; species Baylisascaris schroederi. The sequence goes on along the minus strand of QEWY01000165.1, from coordinate 402,866 downwards.
TTAAAAATGTATCTGAAAATTATCTCATAATAGGAATAAAAGAATGTATTAAAGTTTCTATCATATAATAGCTGTCATATTAAACAGCAAACAGCCTAAGAGCAAACAATGAAATGACTAGAAAAAAACTTCGATTGCACTGATAAATGAGGGAAAGAAGCATTCGACGACGCTAGAAGTGCATTCATATTTCACAACGATACAAATAGCATGTTCACTTGTGATCAATGGCCACATACTCTTACATCAGCTCTTCCCCCCTTCCACTACTTCCCCCCTCCCCCCTTCCACTACCTCCACCCCATCACCTATTACCCCTTCCCGCTACTTCCCCCCTTTCCATTTCCTCCTCCTTCTTCCCCACATCTTACCCTCCCCTTTTGCTTCCAATATATTACCCATCGAATTTTAAACTTATCAGTTCATCGTATATGAGAATGATTATGTTCGAAAATTTTCAATAAAATTTAAATAAACTTTTTATCGCAATCTGATGGTATTGTTCATTTTAATCTAGTTCAATGTAGAAATATTCCACTTACTAGTTAAATATAAGAAAATAATCGATTAAATATTCTTCAATCAAAAGTTCATAATAACTGAAGATAATCCTATCATTTTATTTAAACGATAATGGACGATTATTCAAGCAGGAGTTCTCATACGTTAATGATTAGTAACGTAAAAAAAAAGGAAAAAAAAAGATATCAAGAAAAATAGAGATTTTAAATGCGAATAGCAAAATTGGTAATTATATTTACCTATAGACGAATCTGGGTACGCAGAGAACGCAGAGAGAGGGAGAGAGAGGGGGGAGAGAGAGGGAGAGGGGGAGAGAGAGAGGGGGAGAGAGAGGGAGAGAGAATGCAACAATTGCAATTGAATTGCATACGTCTGATCGGTGGATGGGAAGTTTTGTGGATTGGCAAAAGCAAGAGAGGAGGATGTGTCGTCGACGAATTATGAATGGTGTCTTGGGAGATGGCATCCGTTTGGCGATCGGATCGTGCAACAACCCTGCAAATGCTATAAGCAACTAAGCATCACAGCCTTCTCAAGTGTGGGCATTCTTTTCACGCATTTACGATACGAACAACCCAACCAGCCAGCCAGCTGCTTGCTAGTTGTTGTGCTCTTCTCATATGACGTCATCTGGCTTGTTGAGTGGAGAGTTGTTTTTTTTTTTTTCTGCGAATGAGAAAACTTTCGAAAAAGAAACGTTACATTATTACATCCTTCAAATTGTATTTTTCTGAGAAGACAATTATGCTAATTTCTTTGCAAAAAATTTCCTCTCTCGTTCAATAGTAAAGATTCTAAATACATGAGTAAAAATAAATAAAAAGCAGTAATCTCGTGAATAAAAGAGAAATAAAAATTTAAGAAATTTCAGGAGTCCAATAAGTTTTAAAAAATTCGTTTCTTTTTTCATCTTTTCTTTTCTGAAGGTCTAGGTGAAGGAAATTACTTCTCCTATACCAATAAACCTCTCCTCGACAACTCTAAATCTTCCCATCAAAAAACTTGAAAAATGATAGCATTTCAAAAACTATAATGCGCCAAAATTTTCAAGATAAAAACGGATCCAATAACCCTCTTTTCCACTAAAAAAAATTCCTGAAAGCTTATGACTCTATCGGGTTTAACTACGGGGATTGTATACGGTACCTCATTCTAGGTGCGTAATGTTTGCTGTTACGCCTAGAATAATAAAGGTTTGTTTACTTTAAACTGAATATTTGAATTAACCCTTCCCCTGCCCCCTTCTTCACTCTTCACCCCCTAAACGGAGTGCATTAGAAGCGAAGAAAAGAAACGGCAAGGCTCTAGTATCACTTATAAAGCCCCAAATATTTTCAACAAGTTTGGCTTAGCACTATTTTTTAGTACAAAACGGATACGCACATCATAGAAGTCAGCACCTTTAAGATAATTGGGGAAAAATTTCCTGCTTGCTTCGTGAGCAAATAACAACAAAAAAAAAGTTTCTTTCAAAAATTTTAGTATAGAGATTTTGTTCGTTTTCAGCGTTCAAAATGTTCAGTGGGAATATAAGTTAATATTGTAGATTTGAATAAATTTGAGCAATGAAATTCTTCGACGTGAATTCAGCTGATTAACTTCGATCGAAACGGAATTGATTTACGCAAATTATATTTAAGCTTACAGCTAGCAGCTACTATATTCTATTCACTAAAATTTATGTAATTTCCATCGATGACTTCTTTTAATTTATGACTCAAAAAATAGATCTGCAAAAAATATGAGACATCAGATTACCATTAAAAAAAACAAAATAGAGAGGCGGTGAAAGTGAAAGGGNTATTTTATTTTATTTTATTTTTTATTTTTTTGGTAGATTTAATGACCATCTAACTCTTTATATGTTCATTATCTTACCTTACAAGTATGCATATAAAAACCTATTCAATCTTCATGAATAAATATGGAATACAGACAGTTCGTTTCACGTTACCTCTTATCCTTGTTGCACCTTCTTACCTCTGTTTTTTTTGTTTTTTTTTTTGGAGTTTCGGTTAAAAAACAACCCGAAGGCACGTGCCATGTTGGATTCTGCGTTGCAAACGAGTACAAACCTCAGCTTTACACATCCTGACGTAAACAAGTGAAAAAAAAAAGAAAAAAAAAGAAGTTCTATTTAAACAACGCTTGAGATGCAGCGTTCATTCTAACGCAAAAAAAGTCATTAACAATGAGAGTTTTTAACTCTTTAACAACGAGACATAGATGAAAAACAATTCAAGAAATAATTACTGATAAAAAAATTGGATAAACTGGTAGAGGGATATTCGATTAAAAAATTTCCGATTGCGCTTTAGAACTTAAATGTTTAGAAGAGGAAAGAAAATTAATAATTCATTTTTTTTTCGAAAAAGAAAAAAAAGGTAGGCAAGAATAAATAAATTGTGGTAAACATTTTTCGAGGGTTTCGCTCTCATCAGTGTTTCATCAAATTATGCAAAATCGATGATAGAAAATCCTAAATAAACAGCCAGCGGATAAAATTGAGCACTAAAAATACTCGTTACTCATAATATTCAGTGAATAAATAAATATGGAATTGGAAGAAAAATATCTGAGAAAAAAACTTTGACATCAGTAAAAATATTCATGAAGTTACAATGTCACAGAGTGTGGGAAATGATTTTTAAAAAAAAAAAAAAAATGTTTTCATAGAATATTCTAATCGATCGATTTGTTAGTGAAGAGATTTTTGCACACGGTTGGAATATTTAGATATCCAGCATAATGGATATGACAACGAAGGATCGACAATTCTAAAAAAAAAAGAAAAAAGAAAAAAGAAAAATCCAAGCATTTGCATAATGTCCCCTCAAAACTCCAGCAAAAAAAGGTGCGTTGTAAGAGGAACTTCGTTCATAGTTAAGGGTACTTTTTTTTGTAATTCATTTGCATAAAAAGTAGACCGATATTATTTCTTCTTCTTTCTTAGATAAATAATCAATCACGTGCCAATGATTTACNGTATATATATATATATATATATATATATATATATATATATATGTACATGTGTGTTATCTGCATGCATATATGTATGCGCGTACGTGTGTGTCTGAAGAGCAATACTGCAAAGAGTGAAAAAAAAGAGCTAAGTGTGACATTTCCTCAGAAATCACTCTCGATCCCCACTAAAAAAAGGTCTATTCTCGTCTCCCAAAGGAGCGCATCATTCATCATCAATCAGATCCTCTTTACTTTCATTATTTATGCAAAAACTTATCAAAATCGAAAAAATAAACAAAAAAAATGAGCCAAAAAGTCCAACAAAACTTAATTAGACATACTATCTAATGTTCAACTAAAGCTTCCAAGTGTCATAAGCTGCCGCAAGAGGGTGGGGATGGGGGTGCGGATGGGGAGTTGAGATGGAGTTGGGGTGGTAGTGGCAATGAAAGGAGGAGACCAGCAAGGGGATAAGGAAGAGGAAGATTTATACAATGTAATTTTTAACTCAACCTGGTGGTCTCAGATTCACAGCTGATAAATTTACAACTCACTTACGACTTAATTGTTACGAATCGACCTACTAATATCTTTAGGTACCATTTATTCAAGAGGAACTATGACTGATCTAAGATTATACCTGCTTGAAATCATGTAGAAATTTCCAAAAAAAAATCTTTCCAAACATCAGACAATATTGCAATAGAAACGAATAGAGCACCCTTAGAAATGAAAAAATAATAGCGACCGAAATAAAAAAAAACGAAAATTTTGTTAAAAAGTTTAAAATTATGCACAAAGCCGAAAAAAAAAGAAAAGAAAAGAAAGAGAACTCCCACAGCAGATTAGTAGAATGCATCGAGAAAGAAACTCTTAATGCACATTCATCTTAATTCGCTCTTTTTCTGCGTCAGCATTTGCAAATGAACAGTACTTATCGAAGATATTTTTCAATACTTTAGACAAAAAAGAATTAGCCATAAAAGAGGAACGCTTAAAGCGCTTCAATAATGCTTATACAATGGATTATCATTTGTGCTTTCGATATATGTGTGAAGATTATTATATATAGTGAAACGCGTGTAATATAGTGCAAATGTTCGCAAGCGTGAAGCAATTATTTAAAGCGCAAATGTCCACAGTGCAAAGTAATTATTTGGAGCGCAAATGTTCCCAGAAGCAATTCGAAAACGTTCAAGACAACTAAGAGCACAAGTGAATTAATTGAAAAATCGAAGCGATGCCGCATGAGGCTGTACACTTCCTTTCAAGAACGATGTAAATACTATGTTAGATTCACATAATATAAAGATCCATGAAATCCGAATGGGAATTACTTAATTAATATTTGCTATTCCTTACGAGGTTAGTTTCTGGAAGGGGAATCCCATAATGCCAATATCCTAGATTTTCTGGAACGGTAACTCCATAGTGCCAATGTCCTAGATTTTCTGGAACGGTAACTCCATAACGCCAATGTTCTAGATTTTCTGAAACGAAAAAAAGAGAGAGAATCTCAACGGAATTTTAAAAGTGGTAACGCAAGAACTAATGGGAACTTTAATGTCGACGATTATATTTAAAGACGACGATATTTCGCCACAATTTTAGAGGACACATACCTATTTTAATGAAATTAATTTCTATAAGGACCATCAACAACATAATAAAATGTTGTTTTCGTTTTCATTTCATATTGCATACCTATTGCAAATAATGATTTGAATATATGACATTCCATGTGCACCTCATACTTTACGTCATAGAATAATGATTGGATGACAAGTGATGAACGTTGCTCTTGGATGGCAATATTCGCTTAATATTTGACGTAATCATAACTACTCACTATCTATTTTATCATCTACGATTTTGTGACCATAGTAACTGATAAAATTAAAATTCTCTTTTAGATATGAAAAAATTTTATCATTTTTGATGGGAATTTTGTTTTTGCTTTTTTCATATGTGGCAAAATCTCCTACATACCTTTAAAAGTAAATAGGTAATTTCTATCATTTATCTATAATTTCTTCATTTAAATATACCATAAGATGGAATAAACTTTCACATAATTATCGCGACTCATCAGCAACGAGTAAAATATACAACGAATAATTTCGTCGCCTAATATGAACAATTTAAAAAGAATCTTTTCGTTAAATGGTCCCATAATCTATGCACAGATAAAGGAAATGTTCTAAACTATGAAAAGTTCACCAACTATAAACCGTTGAATTTCTGGAAATGATTTCTATAGAAAATCATAGAAAATCCACAAAAAATCCACAGAAAATCCATAAAATCAAAATCAAAAATCATAATATCATAGAAAATCGAAAAAAAAGACTATCATCATAAGCGATGTAATCGTGCAGAAACGATGTTCACGTGCAAATTCGTCAAATACAAATCTATAGACGTCATTTGTGGCTAGTTGGCAGGAAAATGCATCATATCGATACTGTCAACTAAACTCCTCTTACATCCACTCAACAAGTACTTTAGCATTTTCTCGTATAAAAATATAGGTATACCTTTCTACTTGAAAACATAAACCGTTGCGAGAAAAATTTTGAAAGTGAATTTCTTTCCGGAAAACAGATAATTGAAAAAAATTTTCATTAAGTACCTATACTGCTCGTTTGCATACGTTTAATAATTATAGCATTCGTATTATAATATAAGCTATCTTTGCAATAAGATTACTGGAGAGACGAGAGAGCAAAAAAAAAACAAAAAAAAAAACAATAAAAATAGAAACAAGATTATTGCAGAAGAAACGATTGCGATGATTGCTAGAGAATAAAAAATACTAACGTGAAAATTTAATATCACAACTGGCTTACAATATATATNAAAAAAAAAAAAAAAAAAAAAAAAAATTCAGAAAGTAACGTAGCAACTCCCGATCAATATAACGAACGATATGACAGCAGTGTAGTATTTATAAGACTTGAATATAAAACAGCTTCATAATTCACTTTCAATACATTAATATCGGTTGAAAGAATATTTCTTGGCAATTTTTTTTTGAAAAATTTCGAAAAAAAATGACATTAATGAAATTTTCTTGCGAAAATTTATTCGATAATGATTCAAGTGAATGGATTGATTGAATATCAGAACCATAAAAATTTGCAAAAAAAAAAAATCCATATAGATCAAGATCAGGTGAAAAAAATTTCACAAAGGAAAATGGTGAAATTACATATATTTGCGTAATAAGAAAAGAAATTTTGAAGAAAAAATTCGAATCAGAGAAGAAGAAAATAGAGAGAAAAAAATGGAATATTCCCGATGAGAAATTTCAGTTGAGATTTTGATTATACCAAGTGAATTATCGGATAAAAGCCATTGCTACTCGAGTTTGTTTTTTTTATATCAATAGAAAAAAATTCCACTTTACTAGCGATTAGAAGGGGAATATATCGCTAGTAAATTCCACTTTACTAGCGATATNCCCCCCCCTTCCGCTCACCTCTCCTCTTCACATTCAACGGATTTTAATGAATAAAATGCTCACACATCCATAGGTCTAACGAACGAAATGGAGTCAAACGTTCAAAAAACAACGTGAGAAAAAAATCGAACACTTTAGACATTATAAACGTTCGCGCATTAATTAAATCTACCTTCCTAAAACCTTGAGAACCATTTAGTGCTAGAGGCTTACAATCGACATTATATAGTAAATACGTTCAATAAAGTAGAAAGGAGATCGTATCCTTAATATCTCCATAAATTCATTGGAATTTTGGAATTTTTTCAGATTTTTCACTCCGTTATCATGAAAATTTTTGAAACAAAAAATTCAACGTTATCAAAAAAAAATCGAAAAAAACAAAAAATTTACAAACGAAAAGAAATTTTATTATATTATCTTTAATTGTGGCACAATGAATGTTGATTGACGATCGGCCCTTCGTGTTATATTTAATACGACATCACTTCGTGATCACTGAACTTTTAGTTGGTTATTTTTTCATAACTCAAAGAACTTGACTATGCCAACCTCTATAGCATTCTAGTTCAGGTGCTTAAATATGACGTCATTTATGAAAAAACAACAAATCGCAGAGAGGGAAAAAGAGAAAGAAAGGAGGAAAGAGATGCAATGACAGAGAGACGGAATGAGAGAGAGAATCGCAGAGAGAATGAGAATGTTTCAGTCGACAAAGGACGAAAACATTTATTACAGCGATGCTCGATGTGGACTACTTCAGACATCCATTAACTTTGGAATATTACGGCGCTTTTTTTTTCCTATTTGTAGAAGAATGGAAAAAAAAATCAGTAATATAATTTTGTCTCTTTTTGGATGTTCTCATTAAATTTTTCAAATATTTTATATCATTTAATTTTCTGACTTGACTTCTTCGTTTTTATTCTTTTAATTCATTTCTTTTTGCAATTTTTTTTCGGCAATCAATTGAAAATTGCAATTTTATGAAAATTTCAATTTTCATTTTTAAAAAAACCTTCCACTGCACTCATTCTATCCTTTTTTTTTTCTTTCAGCTAAGTGAATAAAAATTCAATAATATCTGATAATCGTTAAAGAAATAAAAAACACACATCCAATGATAAGGGAATCTCTCATCAGCATTCCTCTTTTCGAGGAATACATCATAAAAAAATGAAATAAAATCGGCGATCGATTTTTATCATCATCCGATATCAGCAAACAACCGAGTGATAAGTGATAAAAACAATTTAATCACTACGATGTTTCATTTGTAATTGCAACGATGCTTCATTTATACAAATAATGTAATTCGTAGAGCGTAAAAAGAAAGAAGAAAACAAATTGATGGTATATGCAATGTTTACACAACGGAATGCAAATCAACAAAAACCATTTGTACTATTCCAAAATGTTTGGCCACTAATACCTCTATTGCTATCTTTTTCATCGATTAGTGCCAAATTGTGAGGTGAAAAAATATGAACTGAAAAAAAAAACAATCGAATGTGATCTATCATTCATTGGTACCCGAAATATAGGTTGAAAATCTCGCTTCTCTTGTCCCTCCCATATCGCATGCGTAAAAGAAGAACAGAACTGGAATGGAAGAAGAACCAAGAGATGGGAGATGCAAGATGGACTTGTGTGCTTTAAAGCACCGGAAAGAGAGTGGTATTTTTGCAGTGCAATTTTGTTGTTGACTTTGGAACATATGCACTCACGATACATGAATGGATTATCGTAAAAGACTACGAAAAGTGTCCCCCCCCCGCCACCGCCAACACCTTCAAACCCGTCGCTTAAGCAATACTATCAATAGTCATGTGAACAGCCAAATCGATACTATAGTGGAATTGCCATCGAAAATGACAAAAAACTGTAGTGACTAAAAGTCTAATCGATATGCCATTAAATCATCATTCAATTCCAAATTTCACTTAAAATATGAGGCAGTTTTATTCCATATCCAAAATATCACATCACCTCATTCCATTTATGATTAACTAAGAAAATATTGTTGGTGCTTTTGCCAAAATTGCAATCGAAATCACTATATCGAATCTACTAACCAACTGACTGTTTAAAAAAATTAGCACTACCTTACCAGTTTACCAACCTTACCGAACAACATATCAACCTTACCAACCAACCTATCAATTTTACCAACTAGCCTATCAACCTTACCAACTAACCTATCAATCTTACCAACTAACCTATCAATTTTACCAACCAACCTATCAACCTTACCAACTAACCTATCAACCTTACCAACGAGCCCAGTAGCTTATCAACCAATTAGCATTATCTTATCAGCTAAATACCGCGTGACGAAACAAACAATACAGAACCGGAAATGAAAAATGTAGAATGTGTATAATTAGCAATAGTGATGCATCCACTTGTGGCTGATGGCGATAGGTGGACAGCGGAAGTGCCGCTATACGATGTGAACATAAATCGATGTTGAATCCGTTTTTTTTTTTTTTTGTGTGTGTGTGTTAATGTTCGCAATGCACTAATATAAGGAAACGTGCGTTCGCTTTATAAATGCACTCAACGCTTCCTGCACATTCCATCCAGCACTTCACCTCTATAATATTCTTCGCTCTTCTAGTTTTTTTTTCTGCGTCAGTCTCTAACAAACTACTAAGAAAAATTTTCTCCGGTATTGTAAACGGGGAATGGTGGAGGGGTGGTGGAGGGAGAGGGGAATAAATATCACTCTTAAAGCTTTCATATCAGTATTTATAAGGGTATATATGAGTAGTTAGACCTTTATCAGTGACCAAAAAAATTCTTTCAACATTTCTTTTGGGTAGTATAGAATTATTTGTGGGGGAAAATTCTTTGATCGTTATTTACAATCTTGAATGAACATTTATAATCGAAGCTATTTCTTCGTCATCATGAAGAAGGTGTGCTAACATTATGACTGATCGATATACTTAATCAATTGCAGAATACGATGATCTAAAAATATTGATGAAGAAGCCAACTTCTTCAATCAATAAATCAATAAATCAATAAATCAATAAACCGATCAATTAATCAATATGCTTGAGTAAAACGCTACTTTGACGAAGAGAGTGGAAAACTGCAAAATGAAACTCCGAACTAATCAACTTTCAGCTAGGTAGTAAGTGGTGGAGTTCATCGTTAGGAGTTGCGGCGATGAGCATGATGCAAAGTCAGATTATAATTGCTCCTATATCCCTAACGTTTCATACTTTACTCATTCGATTAAATAAATTTACAAATCAGAAAAAAACATTGCATTTATAATCCTAATTTCATATATTTCATCCTTCAATTCGAATGTTTCATTCTTTAATTTCATTATTTCATTCTCCCATTTCATTTAATCCGTTCTTCCATTCCATTATTCAATTGTTTCAATTTCATTATTTCACTTTTTTCATTTCGTTATTGCAACACATTTGTCTCAGATCGATTTTCGTACATTTTTACAAGTATCTTTTAAAACAGAATTTTTCAAAAAAAATAAAAAAATGAAGAATTCTTTGCTACATCTAAATGATTGACTAATAGGATAGAAAAATGAATCAAACATCTTATTTATCAATATGGGAATGATGAGGGAGAAAAATTATTCACACTCAAACTTTGTAAAAAAAAAAGAGAAAAAAAAGAAATTGACTTCATTAAGAGCTCTCAACCGTTATGAATAAGCATTCGGAAAAGTACCCATCGAAAGTAGATATTTTTTTAAACCTTTAAATGCGTTATGTTCATCTTAAGTGCTACTCATTTTTTAGGGGCGCTAATAGCAATCTTTTTTCAGCATATTTTATATGAAAGCGCATTTCGATGTATGCCTCTTTGTCTTTACGCTAATTTCAACTTAAAAACAACAAAATCATAAGACAGGACAAAAGGGCTGCATCTTAATTCACAGCCCACTTGGGTACAAAATAAAAGGAATTTTTACCCAAAGACTTCTATGAATAATTATTCAAATGCGCTTGTGAATACATAGGCACTATTATTTCGCGTTTTTTCTTTTTCGTAATATATGGATAAGGCAACTATCGAAAATTTTCAAACATTCACAACATTTTCATGAAATACGTTTGGAAATTTAAACGTTCTTATACAATGCTGATCGAAACATTGCAATTGCAACATTGCAATCGTTCAAAGATATTGCGATACGGTATATATTGAATGCAAGTAAGACTAATATAGTTTTTGCAATGGTTGCAAAAAAATGCAATTGTATTTTTTCTGAGAAATTTTCAAAGAAAATTAAAGGTAAAAGAGAAGTTCTTCTAATATATAAGTATTGAATGAATGACGAAAAATCGTTTGAATTTAATGAAAAAAATTTTTAAAGTAAATATTCAAGGATTTTGCGATCGACAAGATGAACTTATCGAAAAAAAAAACGAAAAAACGAAAAAACAAAAAAACGAGAAAATGCGAGCCGCGCTTTTACTATAAGAATATCGTCAGCCGTGGTGTAACGCTTAGTGACGCGTACGCACCATTAAATTACTTTCCATTAGTGACACGTTTCGCATCCTAATCGCTGCCATTAGCCTCTGTTTTAGTCATACAAATGCACTAACTCACCGCTTCAAACAATTCCACACATTGAATTTACTCTCATAGAATTACTAACAAACAGCTAATACCGTAACATCTCTAATATTGGCCCATTGTGAATTTAATATGAACTATGGAGCTAGCAATTTTGAATGCGATTGGCAGGTGCTCAGAAAGAAAAAAAAATCATGCGAACGAGTTGAAATTTTTCAATAAGGAAAAATTTCGATAAGGAGTGTAAAGCGTTCAATATATTCGAGCATATTAAATTAATGAAAGATCTAAAAGATCACAAAAGTTTTTTTTCATAGATTGGGAAATTTTTCTTACAGCAGAAATCGAAAAGATTTCAACCCTTAATCTCCTTAGACTTGAAAGTCTCCGTTAAAAATATCACAGCAATTAACTACTGATTAATTTTAGCATAACATATTTGCTTTAGCCTATATGCTTTTTATTTATTGCTATGAACCGAAATAATGAAAACTATTGCTTCCTGTTTACCTAAAGGAGGCATTTTTACGATTTGGTTTCACGATGAATAAATAAATAGATAAATAAATAAACAAATAATAATAAATAAATAAACAAATAAATAAATAAGCAAATAGACAAGTAAATAAATAAGCAAAAATATATATGTATATATATGTATACATGTATATGTATATATGTACTTCCCTAAATCATCGGCGAGAGATTACTCTTTCAACAAGAAAAGAAGTGTAATGTTTTAAAACTCTCATAAGAAACGAAAGCCCACCGTTTCATAGTTGGATTTTTTTTCGACGATTCTAAAAAGAAAGTTTCATAAAAGAAAAAATTGACAAGTAATCAATATGAAAGAAATACCCGAGAAGAATACGACTGAAAAAAAAAGAAATGTGAAAATGATTGTGTACAATTCACATTGTGTATAATTCAGAAAATGTACAAAAAAAACGATGTTATAAGCAACACACTTTAATTTCTTTTTACCGATATTATCACTGTGAACAAATGCTAATTACAAAACGAATATGCAAATTTCTTCACGACGAATAAGTTTGTATTCTTATATATTCGTCGCATATTTTGATTTGAAATATTCGCGAATTCAAAAAATAAAAAAAAATAATAATAAAACGAGGAAAAAGAGGAAAACAAATTAAATTCTTGAATGAGTCACCAGAAGAAAATACCAATTGATAAGAAAGAATTTTTAGACGAACTCAGGCAATGATGACGAATGAAATTATGATTGAAGTTGAAATTTTTCTTAATTCTCCACTATCATACATATTTCTTTTATCTTAACCGGTCGGTCAGCGGAAAAATATTTTCTCGTAGAGAGTATAAAATAAAACGAATAATAGGATCTCTCATAGCTAAAATCTCTTTCAAGCGTACCAGCCGTTTGTTGAAAACGAAACAATTGATCAAAGCAGTTGTGTATCCCAACGAGTGTTTCTTTTGAAGTTTGTGCTTCAATGCACTTGTTGTTGAAAGTGCATACACTTATATTCATGCATTTCTTCCACTTCACCTATCTTCCATAATTTTTTTCCCATTACAATCCATTGCCTCGTTCTTCTAAAATATTTCTGCTCGTTTTTAGAAAGTAATTCATTTTGAGAACATTGCGATAATATGAATTGTTAAATGTTGCGATACCGGAGAGGTAAAGTTGGGGTGGAAGGATGGGAGGGGGGGGTTGGGAAAAGGAAAGGTACAAAGAAGGGAGAGGAGAGGAGAGGTAAGGGAGAGATTCTTAACTGCTTTCAAAATAAACTCAAAGATCAATCAAAGCAATGGTCTTTATTGTTGTTCAAATAATCCATATATGAAAAGGATATAAATTGAGAGTATATCCATAAAACAGCGCTATCAATGTCATCTCTCTAGTTGAAATTTTAAAAAAAACTATTTTCATTGTCCTGAAATATTTTTTATTATTTTTGAACTTAAAAGTGCATTTTTGAACTTCAAAAGATTCAAAAACGTTCTAAACACAATGAAAAACATTTATTAATATTAATATTGTTTCTAGAGAATTACGAAATTGTTTAGTAATATAAAAGGTTTCTTTTAACGTCGAATGATGAATGATGTAAATGGAGATGAGATTCCTGGGAAATGATGGATTCTTAATTTGAGAAACTCACCTAAATCAATTAAACAAATACTCTTTGTAATGAATTCCCACCTGAAAAGATTTCACGTTCAGAAGATTTGAATTTCGAAACCTCATAACGAGGGAAATTTGGGTGGCCTCTACAACGGACACGGAATAGGAATATATATATATATATATATATATATATATATTNACGTTATATATATATATATATATATATATATATATCCGCTGCAAAATCCTCCTTCGGTGCCTCATCGTGGCGCAGTGGTGGCAACGGTCGTTCGATAGCTATGGTAGCGGAGCGTAAGCCCCAGCAGGTCTAACCATGCTACAAAGGTATTGAACTGCCAATCCTACAGCGTGGTCGATTCATACCCCGAATCACCAGACCATGCCTGCTAGAGGTTGAGGACCGGCTAAATTCGAAGAGAGGTAATGGCCTGCTCGCCTAGCCAGCGAGGTGGCGTCATCTAATGGCTAAAACAATGCACGGAAATGGGCCTCAGTACCCTGCAGGATTGGGGTAAAACCTGGCCGAGAATGGCGAGGATGAGACCAAAATGGAAATGCATTGTGGCCGACAGCGTGCACAACGTTCGATAATCCGGCCTATCAAGTGATCAAGTGATATACATATATATATACATGTATATATATATATATATATATATATATATATATATATATATATATATATATATATGTATATATGTAAATACATACATGCACAGAGCTTTAAGCACGGATTTGGTCACGATGATAGGCGCCGACGAGTTTTAGAAAGCCTGGGAATACGACTGAATTGAAGAGCTCTAGGCTTACAACCAGAACATTGCACTCCCACGCCCACGCCAATAAATGTACCATCTACGATATATTCAGATACTTTGAATAATATGTGTGTAAAACTAAAAGAAAAATGGAGAAAAAAGAGAAAACAGCAATAACGACCTGCGGGATACTAATAATGTTTTGGACCGCCATATTGACTGGGATAGCGCAATGTTAGAAAAAAATTCCTTATATTCTCTTCAATAACTTCGAAATTTCCGAAGTACTTTCCACGCTTGAAAATTAAGGTGCACAATGTTTTCAGCTTCGTCCTTTGTTCGGCGTTTCTCTTGCTCCATTATCCTTCCCTTTATGCCCCAACTGACCATCTCGTAGCTTCGATGATTCTATGTCATGGTGACATACTAATGGCTAACAAGGCAAAGATGAAATAATATAGACATATCAGCAACGCTTCAGCAAACAAATTAACAAAAGCAGCTATTGGAAATTACCTTTGAAAACATCGCTGTAAGCTACTTAGAAACGGCTCCAGCAAAATAAATGAGATATATCATTTGTAAGATTGTATTCTACTTTCCACTTCCATTCCTTCTTTACAAGGCTAAGCTCTATTCTAACACATTTGCATCGTTCTCGTGGCATAGTGCAATGTCGCGCGAATGGCAAACGATAAGCGTGAGATCGGAGCCACCCAAGGAATGGAGTTTAAGTTTCATTGCCCGGTACGGGTGCGCCGAGGTGGGACCGGAGCCTAACCAAGACGTAAAACGTTGCCGTTTTTCCCTATGGTCAGCATGATTGCTGCTTTACTTATTGCAATGATATAAATGCAATAAGAGTAGCTACGACTGTCACTATCAGTATCATTCAAGTACCATCAACATTCACAACCACCATACAACATCGAATAAAGACCCTCCCAATGATTGTACTTCCTTATTTGCCAGCATGGACTGCTTACAGCCGGTTAGACTTCTCCTGACTAGGCGGTAAACCGTTGGGATACGAGCAAGCGGTACAAGGAAGCAAATTAGATTAGACCGATAAGCAATTGAAATGCTAGGTTATGAGCAAAAATTTATGAATGAGCCTTAAAAAGTACTGTTTAGTACCTTCTTATACTCTCCCCCTCACCCACCCTCCCCCGAATCAACCAATGCAACAAATAGTCTCTCTTAAGATCACAAGCATCACATTAGATAGCAGTACATTTTCGCTCATAATTTTCCGTGCAGACCATTAAAGGAAATCGATAAAATCACGCAGTGACAAACGGCTGCTTCTAAACGAGCTCTGCGGTGGAAAGAGTAGAGTATACACGTAAATACAATCATCGCCAACTATACGCACACACACACACAGACACACATATATACACACACACGCACACACAAACACACGCAGATACGCAGACACACACAGATAGACACAGACACATATATCAAATTATGCTTCAACTGGAATTTTTAAAAGAAAAGAGAACGCGCGGATAGAACCCAAAGGCGTTATTAAGCAGAAATAACATATGAAAATGCCTCGGTTCGATGAGAAATGAAGGATTCTCCATTCTGATGCGATTGGTGAAACTTCACAAAAATAGTAATATTTCTGTCGATTTTGTTTACTAAATTGAAAATCTCGATTTTTTAATTGAGCAAATTTTTCACAAGTTTGAAACTCTTCAAAAAAAATTGAAATTTAATTTAATTCACAATATTTTCTTTGAAAAAAAAAGCAAAGAACTTTTGAAAAAAATGAATTGTTGCTTATATATTTATTATGAGGGCTAATTGAAAGCCAAAACGATAGAAAAAAAAGAACTCGTAACAAAGCTTTATTTTCAGCATTGGTTGATATGATACGTTATTCCGGCAAATATTGAAATGAAAGGCATTCATGAATTCTCGCTCAACATTCACATCTATAGAGGGATTTAACATATGAAAATGAGTATACTTTATTAGGGTAGTGGAAAAAATCGACTAGAAAATGTAAATTTGGCGCCAGCCATCTGCTAATAAAATATTGCCAGATTTTTTTTTATTTTTAAATACCGCCCAATCCAAGATAATAATGAGTAGACACTTTTTTACTCATTCACAGAATAAATGGAAGGTTATATTTCATCTAAAGTACCATATACTTTAGATGAAATATAAACTACGTTTAAAGTGATATAAGCATTTCAATTTTTGCGCAAATCATATGCGCTCATACCTTTTGATAGGTGATAGAATCTAAAAGCAATTGAATGTTGGAAGGATTGAACTTGATTCAGTCTATCTATTAGTGAGAAATATAGGCATGACATTTTCCATCTAAGTCAGTGAAAAAAAGAAGAAAAAATTTAAAACTAAAATATTCTTAAAATCTACAAAGAGTACGCCATTCTATTCTATAACATAGAATATCTATAACGTGCCTTATATATAGAAATTACCTATATTGTTTCTTTTCATATATGGATTATTAATTTATTCAATCAACGAAAAAAGAAACGCCTTAATGAAATTTCATCGAGAAAAATATTACTCTTTATTTATATGGATTATTTTGAACTATTTAATGCAACACGATTTGAATATTGCATAGATATTGCATATTGCATTGCAAAATTTTGCATTATTATGAAAGATGATTTTTATTTCAGTATTTGCGATGAGCAATTTGTGCAATGAGGAAAAATTCAAAAATTTGCACTATGCGCAATTTCCACTCTTAACTATGGGAGTGAAAATTATGCATGCCTTATCTCGGCAATGGTTTCTCGCATAGAGTGGTGATTTACGTCATTCGAAACAGCTTCTAAAATTGTATTATATATGCGGGAAAACGTTTTAAAATTTTACTTGCTCAGAAACCCTCGGTTCGATACGCTAGGATTCCTAAAATATCCATCTTACCAATTTTGACGAAACCGTATCATGGCCATGGTTGAAGATGAGAGAGTTTTTTTTTGGATTTTTAAGTAATATTTTTCGAAGCAACATTTTAAAAAGTAGCTATATAATTCTCTGAAGTATTTATAGGGGATATTTTCTTTGAATTATATTCTCTTTGTTAGAATAGATTCTTTACTGGCAGTCGAAAAATTTGCTTAGGAGTAAAAAAATCACAACTATTTTCAAACGGGTGATTTTTGAAATTGGTATTTGGCGAATTTATTCACTTATTTATTCATTTATTTATCTATTTATTTGTTTATTTATTTATTTCAATCAACAGAGTATTCATTACGAATAAATGTTTCTTCACATCGCTCCCACCTATCCCTGTTCAATGCTTCTCTGATCCTGTTGATTGCTGAGGTCTTTTTTTAGAGAATCACCCTATTTCATCGCGGGTCGGTTTCTATTTCTTTCAGGTTGGTCACATGAAAGTTAGAGTTTAGATTCATCTCTTGCCCTTCGGATGCTGATGAGTCAAATTTATAATGGAATACTTCAAGTACAGAAATAAATTTTTGAATCTGTTTAAGATTTTTTCAAGGAAAAAAAAAACAAACAAAACAAAACAAATAAAGTATGGAATTTATGCGAAGAGGCATTTCAAGGTCATAATACAAACCAATCGCGCATCATTTCTATCGATCTAAAATTTCTTCACTCAAATAAATCGTCACATTCAATTTATCAACGAACTTCCATATTGCATTCTTTACATTCTATGATAATCGCAATTAACTAATTGTATTAATAAATTTTTTTTCTGCCAGCTGGTTGGAGTAAGTTGAAAATTTTCATGCTTAGAGATTCCAAATTCTTTGAGCACAAGAAAAATATGGAAATTACCAGCATTATAGCTTAAAATGCCTATTTAAAAAGTAAGAGAAAAAAACGACAATATGAATGATAACGGTGAGTTGGAGGAAATATTCGGCTACAGACAACAAGAGGAAAATATTCATAGATACGGAAAATCACATTCAATAGAGGGGCCAAGCTGCGCTACACACATACAAGGCTGGCAATAACAGCAGGCAACATCACTCGGCAACTGCACGTCGCGTTTATTCGTATAGAGAGAATGAGGCAAACCTATCGCTAGAGAGATACATATGAATTTTATAGAATTAGAGGAGAAGATGGTAAGAAAATATGAAAAGATCATTGCAATTTCAGAGAAGTATGAACGAAAATACATCGAAAAAGTACTTATGCAACAGGCATTAGTTGAAGAGTCGAAGAGTGGAGGAGTAGTGATTGCATTGGGGTGGAGCTTTATTGTCATGATCGTCGTGTAGTGGATCATTGCTACCACTTCGTTTACCTACCGCGATCGAACCTGTCCGCTGATATTAGAGATAGAAAGGGGAAGGTGTTTTGAAGTGGAAAAATGTTGCTAATATTTCATATGGTATAAAAATCTTAAGTTTGACGATAGGGGATATCTTTGTAAAAATTTTTTATCATTTTTATTTCTACTGAATCGTCTTTTTCTCGTCGGCCGGTAAAATAGGTAAAATGTGCACTTGCGAAATGCAACCACATTTGCTCGTAAACCAGAAAATACCAAATGAGTAATATTTGCAAAAATCCGGGTAATATTTCAGGTTGGGTAAAAATACCAAATGGCTGAGTAATATTTCTGAGAACTTATTTCAGGAAACTCCAAGAAAGCAATAGTAAGTAATATTTTCGCATATATATGACATTTTGTCATAAGTAGAAACATACCAATGAAACAACAATAAATACCGTTAAATATCGCTGAGTATACTTTTAAATCACTATGAAAAATACTGTTAAATTTCGCTAAACGAATGAGATAATAGAGTCAAATCGTTGAAAAAAAATTTTTTTTTTACAAAATGAATAAAAAAATTTGTATGGAAAAATAGAAAAAATTTGCATAAAAAATTTAAAACTTTTTTTAAAAAAAGAATTAAGTTGCGTTCTCACTATTCGTCTGTTAATTCCGCTATCTGTTTATTATTCTCAATTTATCTCCGATGAGCAAATACCTAATGCATCAATAATAAACGCATAAGACAAGCATTCTAATATAGTATCATAAAGTACAAATCAAATTACTTAGAAATATGCAGATTCGCAGGTTTTTACATAGGAAATAATTTGCATAATATGATCGTCTCTTATTTCTTACTGCTATAGTTTCTTCATTCTTTTTTTTTCTCGCTAATCGGGGTCCTTTATATCGTATAAATACCTATAACAAGCGACTGAAAGAATTTCTCACAACCAGCTGAAATAAAAAAAAAAATTAACCCGTTGTAAATTCAGAGGGGTGTGGAAGTGGTTGAATGAAGCAATTAAAAGCCAAGTCGGTGTTCGCCTTATTGACTAACAGACAGACAAGCAGACAGACAACAGACATACAGATAGCTTTACGAGTAAATACAATTCAGTTACTATTTAGAAGATTTGTTATAGAACAATTTTTTATTTTATTTTTTTGTTTAATTTTTGTTTGTTATGAAGAATACTTTCAAAAAATCGTTATAGCGACGTTGTGTTTGCATGTGTGTATATGTATGTTTATGTCTGTCTGTCGGTTTAAATCGTACTATAATTGAAGCTAGAGTCACGAAATTTGTTCGGTGTAATATTCCTCAAAAACCCTCTCTCGACGATTCATTCTATCTTGATCTATAATATTCGAAAAAAATTTTTACATTATTAAAAATTTGAAAAAAAAATTATTTTGCATTTCTTATCATGTCATTTTATGAACTGTTTGAGCTAAAAGCCGGAAAAAAAAGGTTCTTTTGTAGTGAATTGTATTAGCGATTGAATGAATTAAAGAAGATTATCTAAATAAAATACAGCCATACAATAAAATTATATATTTTAACAGCTCTTCCAATGCGTTTCTTTATTTAATTATTAGTAATAATGATTAGATGAGTATTATTAGAATTGAAATGAATTGAATCTCAATTCTAACAAATAAAAATTAAAATATGATCAGCTATCGTATTTAAAATTGAAAATTGCGCTTCAAATATTGATAACGTTAATAAAGAAAATCATATAAAATGGATCGAAATAAATGATTCCCTCATATTTAATATTTATTATATATGAAATAAATTTTCAATATTTTCATAGTTAATGTATTGGGATATGTCATGTTACATGAATAATGTGTATTTATTTCGATCCCCTCCCCCCTCCCAGCCCTCTTCACATCCCCCATCTAAAAAGGCGAACACGGCTGTCATGAACCTAAGATGTTCCCTCATCAATCCAGCTGCCAGCTAAAGCTGTAAAAGATGGTGACTAGTTAGATATAGAAGTGATGCGCAATACGTTGTGCTGACAATTCACTATTATTTCATTAGTGCAAGCGCATTTTCGAAACGCTTTGAGGCTTTAATTAAACTCCTTCCGTTATTGCTTGAACAACACAAATTTTAGCATTAATAATTGATCTATCTCTTTGTGAGTGAAAACCAGTAGAGATGAATGCTATACTCAAATACTTTTTGAATAGGCATTCAAAAAAGAATTTTTTTTTTGTCTGAGTAGGTAAATTTGAGCAATTTATTTGTGCAGAAATTTAAAATAATATGACTTTAAAAATTTGAAAAGGTGAAAAAGATCGTTTTTTTTACAAACAATTTGCTGGTAGCCTAGGAGTAAGCGCTGGCAATTTATTTTTAGGACTAATTTTCGACTCATTCATTCATTTGGTTTCTTTTTAAACCATCGACGAATTTATTAGTGTAGAAAATTTTGCATCAACCATTTATAGTGAGAATTAAGTGAAAAAAAAAATTCACTAAGTGATTATAATTTCATCACTTGAAGCGACCAATAGAAGCGATTAACTTATATCAACTTTGAAAATCGATATTTTATTCAATCGATATCAAACATTGCTTTCAGATCTTTCAAAAAAATGAAATATGAGAGCATTCGCATTTACGTTGAGAAACAAGTTTAAATTTCACATCTGAAAAGAGAGAAAAAAGCTAAACATTATTGCTTGTATCGATTAATCGATGTGAAATCAGGTGAATAGATCAAGTTCCTCGTATCGATTGATCGATGCGAAATCAGGTGAGTAGATCAAGTTCAATCGATTTCTAGCTGGACGATTATCACTTTTGTTGGTTTTTTTTTTAAATTTTTCTTTCTTCTTTTGCAAAGGAATTGCCCCACTCTATAATACTTATGTTTCGTCGACTGTGCAAATAATGTGCAATGCACGACTTCAGCGAACGATTTTCTCTCTAAGGGGTTTTCTTCCGTAAGCGAAAAAAAGAGAAAAAGTTTTCTGGCTTCATCATCGTATTTTTATGTTTATAATGCCATCAAGATAAATGTCTGCCGATGTTTGTGTATGTATTTGCATTTGTATAAATATGCAATTGCAAAATTGTTTTGCAACGGCTTTAATATGTAAATAAAGATGCTTTAGATTGAGGACATGCTTGCTGTTCGAGTTTTTTTTTTCTGATTTTTTTGCTTCATTTTGCGGCATCCGTCACATTTCTTAATTATACCCTTAGAGCAAATGAACAGCTGTTGCATTTTTCATTGCAAAAAAAACAAAAACAAAAACGAAAGAAAAAAAAACAAAAAACAGCTCTTCAATCCTCCTTTAATGAATAATAATCGTTGAATATATAGGCAAAATAGTTACATTCCTTAAAAATTTGCGTCTGGAGTGTTGATTATTTGTGGTTTTTGCATATATATTTGATTATATCATTATCATTTTATCATTAACATGATCTAAGAAAAATCCTATTGTATACTAACAGCTTCAATAAATCGATCTTAATAAACGAGAAATTTTATAATGCATTCGAGAATGAGCATATCTAAGATAGTTGATCATTGTAGAAAATAATTTCGCTAACAAATTTTTATAATTGAAATTTTATAAGTTTAACTCAAAAAATAACTTTCAAAATCAAGATATTGACTATGTATAACATTATAACCTACTAATATTATTCAGTATTTTCTACTAGTATTTGAAGAGTATTTCGAATAAAAAAACCACATTTTTTGAAGAGTTTTCACTTGCATATTTGAAAATTTTGCGATGAAAAAACTTATCCATTAGAAGTGGAAAATTTTAGAGTAAAACGATTCATTTTTTTAGAGGAAAAGTTGGAAGATTTATGCTAAGGAATTTTTATATGAAGACAAAGTAGAGTGGGCATGCAAACTCGGTGGAAAAGATCGCTTCTGGATTCAACTTAAAAACTAATTCTTTATAGTATCAGGGAAATGGATCAGATAGAATCAAGACAAGTGGAGGTGCAATTTGCAATAAATTCTTATTGATAGTATATACAGCTAATTTTCCATCCCGAAAAATGAAAGCCGCCCTTCGTTTCATAAAGGCTTATCCAACTCTACGTAGAGGCTAATTTCATATGTGCAACGCATTCTAACAGAATTCAGTTCTTAAAAACTACTTTTGGTAAACGGTTAATTAACATAGTACAAATTTTTAGGCTCCTAAATAGCAAAAATTGCTCAAATATCTGATTTTTTTCGGTTCATTCGGATTTACTCAAACTTATTCCTTCCACTCGATCATTGCTTCCACCCGCTCATTTCTCAATAAATTACAGTCATCTATCAAATTCGATGAGGAAATTCTCCAATCAGCACGTTGTTGTATTGTGTGTTGTGTGTGATCGTTTGTTAGCTTATCGAAGAAATTGCTATGAGATTAGTAAACAAATTATCGACAAAAGTGATCAAATTCAATAAGATTAATTAGCTATGAAAAAAAAAGAGATTCTTGTCGACATGTTGCGAGTATTATTGAGTAAATAGCAGCTGTCATCTAGTAGTGCCGATTATCTGGTTGCAAGAGAGAAAAACATTAAGACTATACCCTGTATAAGCGATTTCTCCTGTGCTTCTATCCAAATAAAATACCTAACTGAGTGACGATGGATGGTTAATAAGAAATTTGCAAAAAAAACACGTTTTCGCACGAAACACTTACCCGAATGTTCGATGCTTCTTCAACATTCATTGCTCACTGCCACTTTTGCGCAGGAATAACCCTTCTTGATCATTGACCAAATATAAGCTAATTTCTCTTTTATAGGCTCCAAACCTCCCATCGAGCTTATTTCGGGAAAACTGTAAATCCTACGACCTCTAGTATTCCTAAATATGTAAATTCTTTGAATGTTTCATTTAAGTGTCATTGAAATATCGATTGAATCGAGTAATTTGATCTACTTTCTATCTCTACTACTAACTTAAAATCGCTTTAGGTGAGTTTAATAGGCCTTTGGGAAAGATTTTGGGAAATGGGAAATGGGAATGAAAATCGCATTTCCGAAATAGACCTTTGGGAACATGAACTCGAGAGATTATTAAAAGAATAGTAATAAAAGAAGCGATCAAGCATAAAAATAATGCAAGCAACCTTTGGGCAAAAATAATGCAGAAAAAATTACCCACAAAATCGGTGAGATAAACGAGCGATTTGACGGCCGCATTCTGTAACTATCACAAAATAATGAAAAATAAAATAATCTACGCAATACAAAATTCATAATTTCCACTGAACCGTTTATCTATTATGAACCCTTGAAAAAAAAAAATTTTTTTTTCAAAATTGATTATTTCGAAAGTGTCATCCGTTTAGCAATAAAAAATTTTAGCATAATTTTAGCGCTGAGAGCAATTTTTGACGGTGGAAAATCGTCTGAAAAGCCGATGATCATCCTGAAATCTTGAACGCTACGCCAAAAGCGCCAAAAAGGGAATTTTCACAACGATTTCCGAAAGGGGAAAAATGAGATTTGAAACTACCTGTATATATATATGTATGCATATACGTACCTATGCACAGATATAGCCTTGTTATGATATGTTTTTCAAAAGGTGAATTTATTAAAAATTCACGAATTCTTATTGCTATATAGAATGCAATAATGCTATCGTAATCATAATTTTCTATACTTCTATTGTTTCAAATATAAAATATTAGCACAATGATGCAAATAGGACATATTTGTTGCTCTCATTGTTGGAATCTTCTTTTTAAAGAGAAAAGAAAAAGAAGAAGCAAAAAATTTTCTAGCAATTAAATCAGTATGGCTAGTTTTTTTTCTTTTTTTTTTTGTTAATTGCAATTGGAATTAAAATTTCACTTAGTGGTGAAGCTATGATTTCAAAGAAATATCCCCTTTATGTTTTTTTTTGTTTTTTTTTAGATAAAATATTCATCGCTATATCTTTTACAGTTGAAAAATTTCAAAAGAGAAGTGGAAAATGAATAAAGATGGCAAAAATTCCGAAAAAAAGATGACTCATGAAAAGATATATGTGAATTAGAGAATGGAAAATAGAAATGAAAAACAAAAATTGAAAAAAAATCTTTCATTAATGTGTTTCAATTAAACTCCCATTTATTTTCACTTAGCAATATATGCAATCCATATATGGCAATCATGAAATCAACATTCAGCTGCTTGCCTGTTAATGAGACGTTGAAACACTCAACGATCTATTTCGTCGATATTAGAGGAGTGAAATTCTGATGGAAATTTCGAAAAAAAAATTTATTGATCTCTTAAATTATGGAATGAAAAAATTTTTTTGGATATTTTTATGATTTCTATACATCTAAAGTATTCATTCGCTAAATGAATGATAGCAGAAATTTTATAACAGAAAAATTCATTCNTGAACTTAAATTGGCAAAGAGTGATTTTTTTTCTCAAATATTTCCTGCAACATAAGCATACACAGGAAGAGTTTCATATGGTGGAAGAAAAGCAGAAAGAAATCGATACTCAGCGAAAAAATATGGAGTACACATGCTTGTATGTCAAAATTTATAGTAAAAACGAAAATATTCGATATTAAAACACTTGCATCTTTAACTGAAAGGTGATTTATAAACTTCATAACGTTATTTTTAAATAAATTGCATAATGTGAGCATATTATTCTCGAGCACATTTGAAAAATTTGCATATTGCAGTTATATGCAATAAAATCTCCTTTGAAATTTACATATTTCAATGATTACTTAGTATATTTTGGACATTTATTTTGAGTAATATACCGCTCAAATATTTTTCAAAATTCTATCACTTAAATAAATTGAAAATAGCGAATCCATCAGTGCGCTTTTCTTTTAAGGGCACACGCAAAAACTGAAAATAAAAAATGAACATTTTTATTAATATATTCATCTCATAAGTAGTACTGATTAGACAAATTACGAATATAAGTTCACAATAATAAATTTTATAATAATTTCTATAATGATAAAATATAATCTAAAAATATAAACATAATAAAACATATCAAATGAATATATTTAACTGATGAGAAATTGATATTAAATCTATGAAAATATCTGTTAAAATTTGCATATTAATGCCAATATGCATTTCTTATATCAGTTGATGATAGAATGTTAATCTTTGGAAGCTTTATGTTATCAATGCATGTTGTATTTTCCTTTAAATGTACTTTCGAGTTCAATAGTGAGAAAATATATGAAATTGCATAAGGATATTCATAGTCATGCAACAGGAGGCAGCCGTTTGCCAGTAACGCATAAACGAAGACAATTTCCTTCATTGATAGACTTATAAGCTTGACGTTTAGTAAAGAAGTGCTGTATCGGATGTATTTGAAAAAAGTGCATTTATAGTGTCTTCACATCAACAATTCCTTTGAGAATTGGAATATCTTTCATTTATTCCTCGCACTTAAATATGCAAATGAACTTAAGATTAGCCACAAGATGAATAGTATTAAGCATAATTTACTAGGAACGTTGTTTTCTTTGAAGAAATTATGATTTTATAAGAGAAAAAAAATTCCAAGAAAATTCATCGCTTTTGCAAATTTTTTAAAAATTTTACCATTTTATGGTTTCGAAGTTGTTTTTTTTTTTTTTGAAAAAAGAAGTTCAACAAAAGTTGGTAACGAAAAAATGCGGAAATGAAATTGCTCAAAATCTGAAAATTCACCTGCAATAATTTCTTAGTCAAATTGCACGTTCTCCGTTGAAATTATGTTGATTTGTTGATTCTCCATGAGTCTATAAATGCCTGAACACAACGATTGCTTTCATCGAGCAGTTATACTGTGCTGTCTTCTTTGCATATCTTTAAAGTGGAGTTGAAATTTCACAAAAAATTGCACCTTATTTGTGAGATTCTATAATATCTATATTTCTACTAATCTATAATGTCTACAATGGCAATCAACAGATGTATAGAGTCTATAGAATTATATCGTGGGATTTGAGCCATATTTGTAGATAAATATACTTGCTCGCTGATTAGACTTATGTGCAAATTTTAAATTCACACTCTCTCTCTCTCATAAGTTGATTTCGAACTATTCGAGAACTGATATGAATTCAAATAAGTGAAATAAATTTAGCACAGCGAGAAAATTTCGCTGAAAGTTTTCATTTGAAAAAAAACGTAAAATGAAAAATAACCTGTCTTCCACAAATGTTGTTGTTGATGATGAAAAAGCGAATATAATCGAAAGCAACCTGAAAAGCGCATCATAAAGTTCAATAAATTTATTAACAAAATATATGAAAACGTTCGAATATATAGTTCGAATATATAGAGAAATTTTTAGAAGTATACTGCACAAAAAAAAAACTATGTAAATTATTGAAAATTTTATTGCAATTTATATGTTGAACTTTTTAATGTTATCCATTTATATTACTTTAAATTAATATAGATGTTATTGAAGGTGAATTTAGAACATATTTACGGATGAAATTAGTAGCAATTTCTAAGAAATATTATAAGCGGTGCGCAGCGTTTAGACAACCACTTGGAATTCTTCAAGACTGAAAGAGGAGGTAAGTACAACTCGTAGCTATTGCCAATAAGCACTCGTTTTCTGACAGATCGTTAAGAGTAAAAAATAAAGAAAAAAAAACAGAGCATCCACTTTATTCTATAGAAAAGTTTGTTGAATTTTGCACGTACTTAGTTGTTTCATCTATTTCTTTATCAGTGATAAAATGGAATAATTAATCATAATTTTCTCATAGATAAACGAATATATTATTTCTATAGAAAAAAACTCTCTCTATAAATTCTAATATAAAAACTTCTATATGAAAAGTTTTATATATAAATAAGTATATATAAAGGTCTTAGACGCAAAAAAAATTAGTATTCTATACTAGTTGATAAGTATACTAGTTCTACATATATAAAAAAGCAAACGAATTATCAATGTTAACTTATAGATATATTTGTGTATTTGTTTATTGAATATTTGCATATTGAATTAATAATGAATCAATTAGATTCTTGCTGAATCACCTCTCAAATAAACTTTATCGAATTTAATAGAAACTTTATTCGGTGATTATCAACTTAATCACCTTTTGATCAGCTAATAAATTCATACAATTCTAATTTAGCGGATATGCATCCATCATCCATTTTGATAGTCACTCAGCGACTGATTCGATAATTGAGCTAATTCTATGAAAAGAAAGAGCTTTTCTTTGTTTCGAAATGAACAACAATCCTCGATTCGTAGACACCTCATATAAATCAATCAATAAGTTATTACCCAATGAGTTATTTAAGTATGTCAGCGGTTATTATATGTTTCATATGAGTGTAAAAGCATTGAGATAGACATGAATTTGGAATATTTCCAATAAATACGGTAATAAATCACGAATGACATATAATTCTGTCGAAAATGTTTAATCAAAGGCGAAAAAAAGAAATGAAACCGCACGAAGAAAACGATGGTAATACTTATGAATGAAGTATGATGAGACGTATTGTCAATTTTATCAATAATATTATCAATTTTATCAATTTTTTCAATGGGGCATTGTTAAAATTCGCCTATCATATTATCATATCTTTTAAAATTAAAATTCGCCTATCATATTATCATATCTTTTAAAAGGACTGCTGGAGTTAAATTTTTTTAGATTTGCTTCTAAAATTTTAGCACTATCTAGCTATTCATGAAATTGCATCGAAATGCTGTTTATAGATTCTCGAGATTCTAGCTTACGCACAGCTTGATTTAATCCTATCTTATCCTACTTTTTCAATCTCTGTTATGCTCGATTCTTTCATCTTCTTAACAAAAAAAGAAAAAAAAGAAAAAAAAAGAATTCCATCTTCAACTATAAAAAATAGCGATCATAAAGCTTTCTCGCAAAATTTCATAAAAATAAACTTCCGTCACTTCACCGTCGTTCCTCTTTTAGCTTCATTACCCTACTCGATGTGCTGTTTCTTTTTTCTCCGTCTCTGAATGAAAAGCTTTTCGAATGAATTGCCTGCTATTCGCATTTTATTCACCATATTTATTGCCGATATTACAAATTCAACTTCTCTTTCTTTAGTTGTTGTTCATCAATTCATCGATAAATTAATGAAAAAACTTCGAGCTTAATAAGTTAAATGCATGCATCAGAGTGCCCAACACAATATAATAACGCCTATTAAAGTTTTCTCCATTAAACTAGCCAATTTCATAGTTTACTGATAATTAATAAAAAGTTCTCATTCAGTTGAATATCCAATGCAAATCCTTCACAGAGATCCGTTTTTAAGCATGTT
The DNA here is from genome assembly GCA_006503575.1 of Baylisascaris schroederi. Lineage (NCBI taxonomy): Eukaryota > Metazoa > Nematoda > Chromadorea > Rhabditida > Ascarididae > Baylisascaris > Baylisascaris schroederi. The sequence goes on along the minus strand of QEWY01000165.1, from coordinate 373,884 downwards.
ATACAACTTGATCGCTTAAAAGTTAGATTCAATAAGCTATGAAATCGATAAATTATTAATGATTGCCTCTAACTCTGCTAGAAATTAATGGATCAGCTTAGAAGAGGGTTCCATTATGTGATATAGCTTGAAATGGTAAATTCTGCGAATTTACGCACACAGTTTTGAAGCTGAACTGTTTCGGCGAACTTAAGTAGATCCATTTTTGAAACTATCGATCAAATAGAAGATACATATCTGCATTCGTATGAACACAAATGCACCTCCACCATAATGCGTTTGCTAATGCAAATTCTAAAAATGCGAAACAAAAAAACCTGAAATACATACAAACAAAAATAGAGAAATTCGTTGAGTATTTAAATTGCTGAATGACGGAAGTTTTCAAGCAATAAACTATGCTTGCTTGCTATCTGAGAGGGTAGTAGCAGGCGGTGTGTCTCGGCAACGATCACATCAGAATGGGCTGTCGAGTTGTGTCGGTCGGCCAATCAATCCATTCATATTCACTCGAAAAGAGGTCTCTTGAAATGTGTGAAAAACGCATCTTCTCGAAATGACAGCACATTAAAGCACATCAAATACGAGACGCAGTAATCACTCTGGCTGGTCAAGTACCCCTCTTTTTCTGCATATTTCCTCAAGAGTTAATCGTTATCAACGTTGGTATATTAGATATACACCATGTACGCTTCAGATTTTTGCGGTTTTTTTTTAATTTCCTCGTTAAGACATTCGATCAGATTTAGATATCTGACTTTTGAACGTTGAGGAACGATCTGAAATTTCCCAAAAATAATTTAGGGAGTACCTCAATTTGCTTACCTTCACCTGTAATGAACAACGTTTGCGAGACGAATCAACCCTTCATTAAAGCTGCAGAATATGATATTGCTTTCATTTAGCAAGTATATTAAACATTGTAGAATGTGAATTGGTGAATTTCTAGTGAATCCTCATCCACCTCGTTGAGGTCATGTGTAATAAAGAAACACTCAACTTGTCTACCTGAGATTCATAAATTTCTAGTTAGAGTGTGGATCGTCGAACTGCTATCCAATGAATAAAACGCATGCAATACTCCAATGATAAAGAAAAGAATGGTAGAGACGATCATAGAATGCCCAGATAGCTAATCAATAGTTTAGGGCTCATTGATGCTATTGGCCAACAAATCTTGAGGTTGCATAATTGTTTCCTATTTGTAGTCTCAATGTTTTCTTCGACCTTTCTATTTACCTTCTTTGGACTCCGACTCTATCTTCGAAGAGCAACTACATTCTTCGTAGCATACTAGTATCAGCAACGTGTACAACGCAGTAGCAAAAGCCTCCGAAAATATCTAAGAACCATCCGTGATAGTAGGAAATTTAATTTCGTTGCATAAAATAGTTCTAACAGTATTTTTTTTAATCGTTTGAATGAAGCATACTGTATCAAATAGACAATAAATAGATACCATTTTAGAAATTATTCCTCATTCGCAAGCATAGTAAGTAAAATTGTGATTTCAGGCTATATAGGTAATAGTGCAATTTCAGGAAATATTGGTACTTCAGGATATATATGTAATAGCGCAATTTCAGGATATATAGCTAAATGTGTAATTTGGAATGCTTTGCGAACATGCTCCGTGCTATGGACACGGAATTGCTACAAAGAGCTACAACTGATAGAATTCTATAAGGGAAAATGGATAGAACATCTTAGCATAACTCAATACTATAAGGCGATATTATTAGTGTTTAAGTGATTTCTGCAGTGATATCTTTCGTTATTCTGAGTATCGACAGAAAGCGGGACTATCGGATAGCATATAAATCTACGAGATCGATCCTCATAGCCAACAAGCGATTGCCATTCCGTACTCCCTCCCTCCCCTCCTCTCCCCATCCTCTATTTCCCACTTACGAGTTACAGCAGAATGGAAATCATGGCCATGATAATATTTCACCGCATTAGATTTGGAAACTTTACATTGCAGAAGCTACAAAACGCTATGAGTGAGAAGACGCTTTAATATGGCGCTGTTGTCTTAGTTAACACCTCAGGCAATAGATGATATCACCTCAGGCAATGAGTGGCACTAAGATTACTATCTAGTCTATTATGAAACTTTTTTTTTATTGGCTTGAATAGCTGATCATTATTTTAAATGGCTTATGTTGAAAAAATAAACATAAATAAATAAAAACAATAATAAAGCCAAAATGAATATGTAATTTGTTGAACGATATGCAATGAAAACAAATTGCGCATATTGTGTGTCTGGAACAAAAGATCGTAATAGGACGGCAAA
>QEWY01000165.1:338776-371514 GCA_006503575.1 Baylisascaris schroederi | reverse complement strand
TTTATATTTATATTTATATTTATATTTATATTTATATTTATATTTATATTTATATTTATATTTATATTTATATTTATATTTATATAAACTTTTTTGAGTTGCATTTAATAGTTTTCGTTTCCTAAATTGTTCTATCGTATACGGTAATTCAACGAACACCAGCATTTCTACATCAAATAATATTTTAAAATTTGATGACAAATAATGTATATGCTAGGAAAGTGAATAACTTTGCGCGCAACACACCACAGACGAGGTTTAATTTGCATAATATTTAAGAAGAGATGATTTATGGTGCAAAAAAAATTTATGATTTCAAATAGCCATCATTTAATTTTGGTGAGAGCGCTCTACATTTTTGCACTAGTTGCTCTACTGCATTTCGTATATAGCAGCTCAAAATCGATCAAAATTCTCTACGAGGGAGAAAACTGCGCTCCTCGCATTCCGCCTGCATCAATTCAATTCCATCAACGCTCAATACGTTCATAAACGGGACGCCCACATGAAAATGCATTCTTTTGCTCGCATAAGATTTGATAAGGAGTTTTCGCCGGAAGGTGTGCCATTTTGGCATGCTCATTTAATTGTATTCACAGAGGAAAACTTCCTTTACGAAGTCTAGTTCGTAAATCTATGCATTTATTGCTTTAGGGTGACGAATTTCTCGACTGAAGCAGTGAAACGATATTTTGAAGCAAGAATTTTCAAATTAAAGCAGTAATATTTGATATGCAAAAAAGCAGTAATATTTAAAGCATTTTAACGTTGATCCTAATTAATAATAACGCTAATTTTTAGCAAATAATAATAATGAAAGCGTTAAATATGAAAGTATAGATATGCAACTAGAGTGCTAATTGCAAAGGAAATACTATTTTTTAATCACTTTAGAATGGAAGATTTCTTTTTCAATATTTGAAGAAGAATTATAAGAATTATTGAGAAAGGTGATCGACCATCATTCATCACCGAAAGACCCCCCACTTGATAAGCAATTCATAAATGAAAAAATGCCGATCGCTGAGTGCATCAATCAGTCGTTTGTTGTAATCGCCTATATGTAATTAATCATCTACAATCACCTGTAATCACCTACACAACGTAAGCACCTTAGCAAGAAAACAGCACTATTCATACTAGTGATAGAGTGCCATAAAAAAGATTCGCCACTTCGACCCTCTTCCATGAGTTAATGAGTATTTTTTATTTCTAATGACTTACGTCAACTAATTTGCAATTTATTCAAACGAAAAAAAAAATTTTCAAAACTTTTTCTTTTTGCTTTTTTTTATTTTCCCCATTTCAAGTGAATATTTCTCGTCAGAATTTGATGTGAACAATTATCTCTGACTAACAGCTACTAAACGAGTATAATATTTCATAAAAATTGTAGTTGTTTTTTTTGTTGCTCTCTTATTATTGTATTCAATTTCAGTCGTCATTTTTGAATGAGAACCTAAAAATCTTTAGAAAAAAATTTATTCTACTAAATGGAAATATATTATTGCTAAATATGTTGAATAGAAAAAAAATTTTCATTTAGCATATTCATATGGCTTAGATAATATTTTGCAACTTGCTTTTGCCTTTAAAATACGACTTTTTTTTTTAAACTAAAGGTTACCTGCACTTGTATACTTTCAATTGTAGGTTAAAATTTTTCCATATTTATATGAAATAAATATGCGACACATAAGAGATTTTTATTTTGCAACAATATAAGAGGAAAGATAATATTGCCTCGATCTATAATTCCATCGCAAAGCCTCTCTTCCCCTTCCAATCCCCCCCCTTTTACTTATTTAAAGTGAATGAAATAAATATAACGACAGCACCTCAGTATACTTAGTAATTCTGTATATTCGTTGACTATTATGAATACTTATGGAATATAATGTTCACAGTTATGAATGGAAACGCTGCTGCCAGCTGAACATTGGCTTTTTTTTAGCAATCGTAGAGTGCATAAGCCAAAAATGAGATTTGATGGTGGATAATTGAACGAAACGATGATAGATGAATGGCATATAGTAATATTAGTGATAATTATAGTCCTTAATAGATGTATTTCATCACTTTACAATTATATTTGAAAGCAATAATACGACAATTTTTTGTATATAATTAGTGGCTAGTCGAAAGAGTTCACTAAGTAATTACATATTTTATATGAAATTATTGCAAGAACTATATAGAGTACTATATGAGCTCATTTAAATATCTTTATTTCAAGTAAAAGGAGCTAAAGTGGACGGTAAAAATTTTTTAGTTCTAATCACTCAAGAATATTCATCCTTAACGAGTAGAGGTCATACTACCTACTGATACATAAATCTTGTATTCAGTGGGAAATCTAGTTCTTTATCGCCGAGAATCTTGTACCACCTCTTAAATCTTTTTTCACTGTATTTTTTACTGAATAATTTTATCGCCGCTTTTAGATATTCAATATTCACAACATTAAAATCCTTAAGGATTTTATTTTTATTTTTCCATCCTTCATGCGAAAAAAATTGATATACAGTTGTTTGTTACTAAAATTTAAAACACAAACCTTAAAGCGATTACCCTGTTTCTTCAATGAGCGCTATACGATTGAGAAATTGCGACGTGGAACGAATTTCTCCGCAGACTTGGTGCAACGACATGATACAATCTCGTTAATGTTGTGGGTAGCGGAGGGAGGGTGGGCTCGAGAAATTTTGTTCAGGGATGCGGAGGTCTCTAGATTTGTGAACTGTGAGGTTCACCAAATTGAGGTGGGGGTGGGGGTGGGGGGAGGGGGTTCTTGATCTCATCCAGGACACCGTGGAGCGTACTAATCGCCGGAAATCTCTAGCGTTCAGATACCGCTTGTGAATGAACCGATGAGCTTCTGAACTTCGAGACGACATATTGCCTCAATAAATTGCACAGGAATTTGAACCATTGGCCATTCGTCAGATTCTGGATGCTTAACGAAGGTTCCAGGAGGATCCAGCGTTCTCCGAACAGTTTACCAGCTTTCGAGTTTGGTGCTTCGTGTTTTGGAAGATTGCCAATTTTGCCATACAGCTTTTATCGTTTTTTTTTGGATGTCCGCACTTTTCTAAAATAAGAAATTATCGCTTACTTTGTTGTAGTATATTGTAGTATTGGTATGGGTAGGTAGCAGTACTAATTAGTAGCGCAGTACCATTTAGCATAAAGTTGCTGACAGATATCAATTATAAGAAGTAATGTATAGTAACACATAATACCTCATATAGAATTAAATTGAAGCGTAATGTTGTGTTATGATCGAAATAATGCATCACATTAATGAGGTCATCGATTTCAGGTTGGGTGGTCTGAACGAAGTGTTCAGAAATGATTGGCTATGGCGATTACACCGAAACAATCCGAACTCGCCAAATAGGTATACTCTTATTTAGTAGGCTTTTGATATTGATAGGGTTTAAGCAGATGATAGTTTTTCGTTTTTATTTTTTTTCTAAAATTTTTCAATTCGTCAAATATTAAACCCAATTGAGCATATTCATATTCAAAAAAACTTGAGAATTTAAGGGTTCTTCCTATCTTCTGGCCATCATTTTTCTCTCCACCTTACTCGCTTCCTCTTATCCCTCATCTCCTCTCTAAACTTTTATTAGCAATTCTGAAATTATTTTGCAAGGATTAAAAACTTCCTCCGCCAAATCTAGGTGGAACTGAATAAGTTCTAACTCTGAAGTCCTCCTCCCCTCCCCCTCGCATTCCCATCCTCCTATAGACAATGTGTTGATACTACTGTTTCAATAATATAGCAGCGTCGAAAGTATCGGAAATGTTTGACATTTTCCTGCGATTGCAGCGGCTTTAAAGCAGGTGATCAACTTGAACCAACCAGTGCCCACATCGATGGCTGTCGAACCGGTATGGAAGATTCTCATCCTCGATCGCTATGGGCAAGATATTATTTCACCGCTTATCACCGTCAAACAGCTCAGGGATCTGGGAGTGACTCTTCATTTGTAAGGTTTTTTCGATTCTTTTATTATTTATAACGATTTTCGTTCTAATCGCCTTATACAGTGGGGGCAAAATGGAAGGAAAAAAAAACCTGAAATTGCCCTTAATTAGGACAGGTGACCGGATAAAGATAAAAATGTGATGACTCGGCGATTATATTAATAGCGGTGTGAATACCATTCTTATACCTTTAAAGTTCACTCCCTATGCTTATTTCTTCTTTTTGATGTTTAATCATCTCTCATAGTTACAATGGAAGAATAGGAACATGCTTAGGCAGTAAGTTTTGCTGAAATTGTAGGCGGTCTTCGTTTTATTGTTAGTTGTTGAAAGGTAGAATGTCATCAAGAGCGAATAGCCTAATGAATTGTTTGAGTTGTTTTAAATTGAAAATAAAGTACACGTTCTCTTTTTTCCTCATATGCCTGAGTTGAAATCAATTTCTTTAAAGGTTGTTGGATACTAACCGAGAATCACTTCCGGATGTACCGGCTGTATATTTTGTTTCGCCCAATGATGAGAATGTCAAATTATTATGCGAGGATCTCACAAAGGTTACTTACATCTTTCAATATTCTCTAATATCATTCTTGGTTCCTATTTTGGCATTCTTTCGTTTTATGGTCACGGAAGTCGTGTATTTTGATTTTTTTTGACGGCAGAATAATGCCGAAGAAGAAATAATCGTTGCATATCGAGGCAGGTGGTCTTTGATATAAAGGAAGTGCATAGGTGTCGTTCAAGGTTTAAGCACTGAACATTTTCAGCGATTAGATGATATGAGATCACCTCTGGTGAATGCAAAGGAAATAGAGTGTTGTTGCAAGATCCACATCCAGTAAATATCTTGAATGCCGAAATCCTCTTGTAATTAAGTACCATTTTCTGTCATTTTCATTGCTACATCCCTTTCCATCCACAATTTGTGGCTATACGAAGATTATGCAAATATGATGCTTAATTATAGGCGATGTACGATAGTTTCTATGTGAATATGATAAGCCCACTAAGTAGACCACGTCTTGAACAACTCGCATCAGCGGCAGTTCATGGCGCATGTGTACAGCGTGTACATAATTAAGTTGGACAGGTTATTCGGCGCTGACATGAATTGCAGTTAAACTTTTGATTCTTTGGCGATCTGCTATCAGTAGATCTCAAATTGTTTTTTCTTTCTTTTTACAAAGTGGAGTTTGCTTCCACCAATTTTTTAGGCAACAGAGTTCGTCCCACGCTGAAAATTTTCAAGGCAATGTCTTAGGCAATATTGTGGTGTCGTTTCGGGTGATAGTATGAAAGCATGAATTTATTGTATAAAGAAGTTCGCTTTATTGGTTATGAATTGATTGATTGCAGTTGACCGATCAATTTTTGAATTTCATCTCGCTAGAAGATGATCTCTTCGTTCTTCGAAGGTACAACGAAAATAGTCCATTCTCTTTTTATGGTTCGTTCTCATACTTTTTTTTCAGATCTGTGCATTAATGTAGTTTACTTTATAGTTATGCTGTAACAGGTAAAAATATCGTCCAAAAAATTCTGCAGAGTTTTATTGATGTTGAGTTAATTTTTCAATACGAAAGTGTGTTGTAATGTTATGCGTTTATCGATGGTCTTGAACGTAAATGTTTGCAATAGCGTAAATGTAGGAGAGGACCGTCGTGCGAAAAATTTTTTACACGCTTAGACGGTACTCGGCCATGTTTGTAAAATCGCATTCGTTTTTCTGCTCTGGAGAGAAGGGTGTAGAGTGTTTAGTTCGGCTTGAAATAGGACGAAAACGACAGTAATATGTAAGCAGTATTATGTAAGCAAAGATTCTATGGCAGTGACTATACCATATACTGCGGATAGAACACGCTGTTTACATGGAGACTTCCTATTATCTGCATGCATCTAGACCATACGATGGCAAAGTTCGTGACACACCTTAGCACACCGTACGGTGAATCCATTTTATTGAGGTCTTAGTGAAAGCCGAAACGGTTACATCCGGACCAGTTTAAGTGGTTCAACAGGCTAAATCCGATCGAATAAGCTGGCTTTCGTTCGTAAATTCCATGATTTTTGTTTCACCTCTATGCTTCCGTCTCACTTATCGACGCTACTTACACATTGCAGCAATTACTTTTTCGAAAACATTTGGCACGAGAAGTCTCCCATGCGAAAACCGAGCGAATATTTGATTACTTTTGTCATGTGATGGTTTTAGAGATTCTTCGCATCTCGGATATATCTAACGTGCGAATATTCGGTAAATACTGAGGAAAGCCTCGCATGCGAGGGTTTGATAACTACAAGCTCTTGGAAATAGTCTCTCTTCAATGTAATACCCTTTCGTATTGAGTTCTATCGTTCTGGAGATGATAGTTCGCACCAACCTCGGTGTTTCTTCTTCCTATTGGGAATGCAATCTTACTTTTCGAATTTCTTTTGAACAGCTTGTTTTCCGGACAAACTTTTTTAAAATTTAGTCTTGTGCGGGATTCGTTCCCTTCCTTATATCAGATTTTTTAATGTACATGCGTCTCCTTCAGATTCACTCCGGTCCTCGGATTTGTCGCTCTTATTTTGCAAATTTGGCTGTTGCAAGCCCATTATATATATATATATATATATATATATATCATTGTTTCAGCTATAAGTGATCCCTCAATGACGAATCAGCAAATGGAGACGTTGATCGATTGTATTGTCGATGGTCTTTTTTCTGTATGTGCAACACTTGGAGTTGTGCCAATAATACGTTGTCCCAAGGATAATGCAGCCGAACAAGTTGCCATGGTAAGTTAGTGTTTGTTAATGACGTTATTGATTTTTTTTTAACGAGTGTTTTCAATATTCTTTCCTTTAATGACGGATTTGCCTACGTTTTCGCTCATGGAACATTTTCAAGTATGATTGGCCACGAGTTACGAATTGGCTGCCGTGCCGCCATATCATTTTTTTATTAGTTTTTCATGGGTTGTTTTTTTCTGAATTTACATGCCCCATATTATAGAAAAGCTTAATAGCTATTTATGCCTTTATGTATGTTAAGACATTCTAAAAAATTTTTGAAGTGATTGTAGTAAAGTTGAAGTGAATGATTTTCGACGAAATCGGATGTATTTTTGAAAAATTCAACAAATCGATTCCAATTTTCTATGTGTTTGTAAAAGTTCACTGTTTGTTTGTTTTTTTTTCAATTTCTGGAGGCGGACACTTTTCAGAACTGTTAATCTCTATCATCTTCCCGTTGTCCCTCCTGCTATCTCATACCTCTCTCCCGCTATCTCTGCTCACAGTAATAAGTAAAGGATTATGTCAATGATTGATGGTGAAGTGTTCTGGTGCATAGAGCTGTTTTATTGAAGTAGCCAATGGTTTTTACTGGATTATTTTATGCGGCTATCCTGGCTTTCTTTTTTTCTAATAAAAAATAAAAATTTTGATGACCGAAAAGTTTTTTTTTCCAAATTTCAGCGTCTCGATCAGAAATTGCGAGATAATTTTCGCGATGCGCGCAATAATCTTTTCACGCAAGAGAACGTTCGAGCTGGTCAACTTAATGTCCATCGACCGGTGCTGGTCATTGCCGATAGAGGTATCGATTTGGCGACTATGTTGCACCACACTTGGACATATCAAGCACTCATTCATGATCTCCTTGTAAGTTCACTCTCATTTTTCGTATAAAGCAAGGTGCATTCTAATAGTATTTAAAGAATAATAAACGGAGTATGCTTTTTAACAAGTCAATAAACACTGTAAAAAAGAGGGTTTTTTAAAAACTGTTTGCGCCTCTTGAGAAAGATAAAAAATTTTGAACCGGATTGGTTTGAAAACAATTGCAAATGCTGCACAAGAATTTTTGGCAAAAAAAAAGTTCTACAGATGATGTGAGTGTAGTTCTTTTGGTTGTTTGGTGCATTGCATTCTTTAAAACGATATTATTCTCAGACTTGGTAGGCGTTTTTTTTTATTTTACTTATTTGTTTATTTATTCTATTTTATTTTATTTTTTATTTTTTTATTTTATTTTTTTTTTTTTGAAGAATTTGCTCCCCTTCCAGGTGTTTTCCAGCCAACTCCTCTCACCTTTTCCTCATTCTCTGTCTATTCCACTCATCAATTTATTTCTCGTAAACGGGTTCAAGCATTCCACTCAGCCGATTACTGCCATATGACTATAGCATGAAGCGTTGCTGCAGGCTTGCATCTAGAATGCGTGCAGTAATCTTTTCAAATCGCAATTATGCAGCACCAGTTTTTTCTGATATATGGACATAGGTGGCCAAGTTCTAATCCTGATCCTTAATATCCTTTAAAGGTATACTGTAGGGCAGGTATCGAATTTTATGATTAGCAAGAGAAGAGGGGACAGGTAAAGGAAGTGAGGAGGTAGGTGAAGAAAATTAGGGGTTCTTGCGTTTAAGTGGGTCACTCTTACTTGATGATGTGTTGATATGATTACTGCAAACATGTTTTTGGCACAGGTGGGTCGGTGTCCAACTAGGCTTAGTGAGCATGATGAACGATATATGCCTGTTAAGGAATTGGATCTGAATCGAGTGGTGATGAAGGATAAATCAGGCAAAATGAAAGAATTCGATATGACCGCAAAGGATAAGCTTTGGGCCGATTATAAGGGAAGTGCATTCCCTCTTGTTGCTGAAGCAATACAACGCGATGTCGAAGCATATAAGAATAGTGAAGATGAAATAAAACGATTGAAACATGCAATGGTAATTTCTTTGAATTTTTTTTTTAATTTGAAAACATTACTGACTCTATCAAATTTTGAGTCAACTGTTGTGGCACAATAAGTTTGAATAGGGGTATCCGAAAGTGTTACGAATAGAGAATTTTAAGTTGTTAACAAATTGGAAAAGAAAACCATCGAAATTGATGTAAGACGATTTTTGGCGCCATCAGCCATTAAACGATAAAGAGGTAAGAAGTTATTTTTCCTTTTTTGGATGAAGACGTGGCAAGTCATAGGGAAGAGGAGGGGAGGGGTGGGGAAGGTGCAGTTGCCAATCTCAGAAGGTTTGCTTTGAATAAACATTTGAAGGGTATGGAAGGAGTGGAATCAGATGAGACCGTTAGCCTTCTAAGCGATACGACTGCGAAATTGTCGTCTACTGTCGTCTCTTTGCCGGAATTATTGGAGAGGAAACGGCTAATCGATATGCATACAAATGTTGCTACGGCAGTTCTTGATCATATTAAACAGCGGTAATTTTTTTGTTTTTTTTTTTCTTCCGCGGATCCACTTCGCTTTGATATCATTCGCTTTTATCAGTCATATCGTCGTCTCATGAAAACGTACAAGCAAATGCATGTCTCGGCTTTTCTTTTTAATTTTTTTAGAAAACCCTTCCAAAAATACTAGCGTTTATTTTTTTTCATTGTTTCTTCGCTTTATATAAGTACAATATGACTGGGAATATTTTCTTTTCTAACTTTGAATTTTGAGTGGGAATTGATGGAACGGCAATTGAAAATTGTGAGCTCAGAAATGAGTTAGCGTTAAGGGTAAATTTTAGTTTTGCACTGCAGAAGTTCTGCAAATTGTTTTTTTTTCATTTTTCTTGAATGAATGTTGAATTTCAGCTTGCTGAATTAAACTGAAATATTCTAGTCTATTTTTTAATCACTTTTAAAGCTGTTCACTATTTATGCTTTTACTGATGTACAGCTATAGTTTTATTTTTTTTCAGTTTTCATTGACATTGATATTTTTGCCTTTAATTAATTAACCTATTGCTATTTTCAGCATACTTTTTTTTTAATTTGCGAATTAAATTTTTAGTAAATTAGATGTTTTATTCGAAGCGGAAGAGAAAATACTAAATCATCAAGTAAGCGATACGTCGGTTATTGATCTGATGCGACAATGCTCAAATCATGAAGATGCGCTTCGCATAATGCTTATTAATTATCTCTGCGCAGCCAATATCTCCGGGGTTTGAATTTTTATCATTTTTTTATTTACAGTGTTTCTATTATTTTTTTATTTTTTTATTACGGTGTAGTATGTATGGTTCATCGAGTAATTTTATACAGGAAATGAGCGGAAGCGAATGTTTAGGAGTTTAAATGTTTAGGAGTTTATTTTGTTGTGGAGTAGAAGGCGTATCTGCTTAGCTGTTTAGTATATTAAAGACCACTCTAAGAAAGTACCATATTTCCAGGTTAAATCCTGTGAAAATGTGGAGTAATGACGAATTTAAAAAATATTCTTAGATTTGAGGGAAATTATGAACAAAACAATGAGAGTTGTGAACCAGGCAATTTTTTAAAGCAGTTTTATTATTTTAAGGCAGAATTCGATGAGCAGATCACCTATTTGAGGGAAGTGGGTATTGACGAGTCCGCGGTGAAATTTGTCAAACAGCTAAGGTAAGCTGCTGCATTCGACTTTACTGAGGTCATTATTTGCTTTTTTCTTGTTGTGAAGGTTGTGCAATTTTGGATTTACATGAATACTTGCTTCTATCCTTCTCTCTCCACTCATCGTTTTCCTCTTTTGATTCCCCTTCACCCTCTATTTCCTCTCTTGCCTGCAGTTCAATACTTTATCTGCTGACTGTGACCGTATATTGTAGTTACCTACCTAGCACAGTTTAAGGCTAAAACTCGACACTTATAATAAAAAGTTGAAAATCCGCATTTGTAATTGGAGGTGCGCAATTGGTAGATTTATATGGATAGCGATGTGGCTTGTAGCAGTTCTGGAGGAAAATTGCAGTATCTTTATAAATGTTGTCATGTAAAAGTGCCTGAAATATTGTATTAAAAGACGAGGTTATGTTTGTTTAGATCTGTATCAAATATGAGTCGCGTAACAAGCGAGCATAGTGGTGGTGGTACAAAGACGGATAGTATGTTTACAAATCTATTGAATCGTGGCTCTTATCTCTTCATGGAAGGAGTCAAGAATCTTGTGCCTAAAAAGCATAATCTTCCACTTACAAAGGTACTCATTTCCTTTATTAGTTTCGAAAATAAATCGCCATGTCTTTTGATTTTACTTTCCTTTTTTATATTGTGTCATCTTTTTCCTTCTTAGGTTTCTTGTGAGTTGATTGAAATTCATTAATGATCTGTTTGCACATGTAAAGATATTTTTTCTTGATTCAGATGGTCGATTCATTGACTTGTGGAAGCTCACCGGCAGTTGCTCGTTCGGCGGATGATGAGTTTCGTTATTTCGATCCAAAGTTGATGCACTCTAACAGAGAGTGAGTCCTTTTCAGTTTTATTAATTTTCGAATTATCTTTCTCTAGTCAATGATGTGATTTTAATACTTTGTGATAAAGGTGATTACCGGGTAGTTTATTTCAGCAAAGGAATGATCACTCTCATCAAGGGGATGATTTCGGCCTCTTATAGTTTGTTGTTTCACAGCTTGAACAAGCAAGGTTTATGGGGCAGAGAAATGGGGGCATGGTGGAAGATGTTGAAAGTAACGTTTGTTTCAGCAACATCTAGAGAGCTAAGCCCACTTTGGTGGCCTAAAATCGTAAAAAGTTTCATGTTTTATGTTTTGAATCAACGGTCGTGACTTTTTAATGTTATTTGTTGAACTTCATTTAAATTCTTCATCTTTGCTCTTTCTGAAAACTCCACCAAAACATTCAATTCATGCTACTTTGTGCTCACTGCCGCAGGTAATTTTGTTTAATTGTGACGGCAAAAGTTTGTAGTTAGAAGACTGATGATAGTAGCTAAACATCGTCAGCAGCGACGATTCTTTTAGTAGATTTACTAGGTGGGAATCTCGCGCAGCTGTCAGTCCGATGCTTTTGGATTTATAAGACGGCTAGGATTCTAAGATTTATTTGCTGTATTGATGTGGACAAACCTCTGTGCTTCCAGGATTTTGTGATAAAGGATACTGCTTTCTCCTCTTTTGTATATTAAAACTGATGAAGTTGAATTCATTTGTTTTATTATAATGTGTATCTACTATTGTGATAGATAAATATCTGTATTGTAAAATATGTTTTTTGTTTTTATGCACTTTTGTGCGGTTATATTTTTAAGTGTGATATAATGTTGGTATAGCCTGTCACAATTTAGAGAAAGAATATTCTCTTCTTTCATTGAACGCTTTTCCCTTTTCGCAGGAAATCTTGCAGAGTTTATTAGCTATCTTAATTTTATTCCAATTGATATAGCATAGCTTTCAGGAGCCAACGAGCCAGAGGATCGACTGTAGCACAAGATGTGATAGTATTTGTAATTGGAGGCGGTAATTATGTGGAGTACCAGAATATAAATGACTACGGTAAGTCGAAAGGCCTATCCCGAATAACGTATGGATGTACGGAATTGGTCAATCCAAAGCAATTCACCGATCAGGTAAAGCTTAATGAGATTTACTTTCAAGATTTTATCTTTAATTCGTTTGACGTAGCAAATGTTATTGTAGCGGAAAAGATCAGCAGTCATGTGCACAGCTCTTGTAGGGCAATTTTTGAACGGAAAAATATCGTCACGAGTATTTTTGGGTTCCTTTTGTTATGCTTTATGGTTCGCAACTTTATTTATGTTGCTAAAGCTATTTAATATTGAGCATGGTGATAAAGCCATAGAAGTTTGAGGTGTTTGTTTGTGGATATTTAATCAGTTATTGTCTTTATTTTGTAGTTTTTGCTTAAGTGGCCGTGAATTTTTCATAGCTTCCACTCCCTCTACCAAAAAAAAAGTCTTCTGCCAGAAAATCTCCCTTGCGTATCAAGATTTGAACTTATCACACTCCAGATTCCCCTTAATGCATTCTATATTCTTCGACGTTGTACCTCTTCAACTCTAGAAATCTGAATTCGGCACATTGTGCAGAACACCTAAATTTTTCACTTGTTTTATTGCAGTGATTTAGTATCGATCGAGTCCATAGAGGATGATGACTGCGAACAACTGATTTGTTTACTATTCTGGTAATTATGAGTATTGTTAGCCCGCAATGCTTGATTTCTTGATGTTGGACACTTTGAGCGATGCTTGATTTTGATTTTTTTTTTTGAAAGGATTAAGCGTATTTTAGGTGGGATTTTTATCTCTCTTGGTGCATAATTTCTTCTTATTTCCACCCGTCTGCTCCTTGAAAAATGTGTTTATGCAAGTTGACCGATTAGTAAGGCAATATTATATGAGATAACGAAATGATCCTATGTTTTTATCGTGATCAGTTTTTTGTTGCAGTTAACACGGCTCGGTCGGCAACTTCCTTGATACGTTTATCGCGTATATCGTATCGGCTGTGATAGTACGATGTTATCGCCTCGTATATGTAAAAGAAGTGGCATGTTTTATTCGTATAAAATGTTTGAGAGTTGAATTAATGTGGGACTATGTGTGTATCCTGAATCTCATCTTTCTGCATAGATGAGCATCTTAATCATCTTATGCTAGCTAATGCTTAGAAAAAATTTCACTGTTCACCTTCAAAAAGTCTCTAAGTTAATTTATTTTCTTCCATAATATTATGTAAAGTTTATTTTAGCAACTTATGCTGAAATTTCCGTCCCCATTTTTCCAAGTAAATTTTCAGCATTTCGAATTTTGATATCATAAGCGACATACTTCAACTGCTTGCTTGAACCTTTCTTATTGTCTGTCGTTGAGTTCTTCTTCTCTTTTATAGTTTCCTAGTCTTCCATTGCTAACATATCATCATACGTCGTCGAGATAAGGATCATATCTATCATTAATGGTAATAACCCCAGGTGTGGTGTATATGATTGGGCCAATGAATAAGGGTAGAGAGGATTCTATAATTCATCGTAGCACTAAACTTTTTATTTTTTTCTTTTCCCATCGTTTTCGCCTGAACTTCCCTCGATAAATGGGTATATTAATTTAATTCAACTCCTATGCAATCAAAATTGTTGAAAGTATTTTTGCACAAATTTGTGTGATTTTTTGGAAGACCTTTTTGTTATAAATGGTATTTTATTCTCTTATCGATTTCTAATTCCTTTGCACTAGATTATTTCAGTATTGAATTCCACAGACTCTTATGGACACTGTTGGTATTATAAATACTTTTTACTATTTATTATCATGCATAAAACCGGAAATTCGACCATATTATTACTTATCCTATTTATTTCAAATAAAAAGACATCAATTTTCACGCATAAAAAATTTGCAAATAAATTCAATTAAAAAAGGCGAAATCCATTGTTTTCCAACTTTATAGGTGAACGTGAATCCAATCCTTTATAATAAGTAAAGTTTTCTAGGAGATATTTTGAGAACTTTCAAGAGAAGTATTGGTCGCGATAATTTAATGCAATCTGGTTTTTATTATTAAGATCTTTTTTCTTTATTGATTCTCTTTTACAATATAAGTTCCACTTGTTGACATGGTTAAGAGCGTGAATTTGAATAGTTCACCTAAGGTATTGGTGATTGGTGCGATCACGTTTGCAAAATGGGGGAGAGGGAGCTATTGGTCTGTAGCCTAAGAAGTTTAACATTTTTTGGAAAAGTAGGAAAGATTTTACTAATAAGTATAAAAACTTAGCAAAAAAAAACTTTTTCCGGTGAATGCAAGTTTTTTCAACTATTTTATTAAATAGTAGTAAAACAAAACAACTGGAACGCCTAGTGAAATTGTTGACACCTTTTTTTCGAGTGAGGACCAACAGATGTTACAACATCTTAAGACCCTCTCCTCCTTTCTTTCCGCCACCACGTCGCCTTTCACTTCTTCGAGGACTCAGGGAATAAGTCTCTCTACCCTCCCCCCTTCCTTCCCCCAAGAGGAAATGATGAGTAACCATAATCTCGAATCAAACCGTTTAAACTGATGTTTGATCAAGAGTCACCATGTGAATCAAACGATCGATGACTAAAACGAGGTGCAAGCAATAAAAGTGCGGCGGTGGTACTAGCCGTGAATAAAAATATACAACAAAAAAAGAATCTATCAAATATTATTGCAAGTTGACTCCAATGTTGAATTAACTCGTCAAGGCGTTGTTCATTCTCCACACGTTCCATCTATAAATTATTCAAATTTAATTCGAGAGGAAATTTTTGATTAAAATTAAATTTTTATCTCTCATCACTCATATCGTTATCAATTTATAAGTCTATTGGTAGTGAGTGCTATAAATTATTATTATTTATTGAAAACTTTGAATTATTCATATAACGCTATATTTTTATCCTCATATATTTCACTTTCAAATAATATTGGAATAAATTTTAGATCTTGTATATTCAAATATTCTAATCTCGTAACTGCAACTATACTTGTGACGCATAGGAGAATAGAAGCGGGGCCGGAATTGGGCTGAGAATCCCGAAAAGACGAAATCACTTCAAGGATCCGTCGAATGTGGGCAATTTTTGCCCACAATCCGGAATGCTGACGCTTGAAGATATAGGCATTCCCCCTAAGGTCCTCCAACTAAACCTTGTTTTGAACTATGCTTGTGCAGCAATATATGCAAATCAGAATGATTTCTGAATGCGCTTCATTGTGTGTTCTGTTTCGCTCAAATTTACATACGTTTATGGATTTCAATTTTTAGAAGTTTAGTGACTAAGTTTTAGGAATCGTTTAAACAAGATTAATTTAAGGAAATAGAAGGCGTACCCTATACATCCGGTACAGATAATGCAAATGACATCTTGTCCAGTTGGTACAACGGGAAGACTGTAAACTATGCTAAGTGACTTGACATAAATGATGCGAAATGAGGCACCAACTTGGCCAATTTTTCTAATTCAGTCTAATTCTTTCGTCCGTTGGTTATGGCACCTTTATGTATTTGACTACCTCGACCTGCCTCTCCTACCCACCTATTTACCCAAGTGGGTGGGAGAGCGACGGCTTTGTTTGGCTTTATTAATAAAGAATCGTTAACCATGAAGTCATTACCAACGCTTGACTTAGTCGATCCTTTGACGATTCCGTCACAAGTGGTTTTGTCTTCCTTGGTGGTTGCTTAGCACCAAAAAATCGACCTAGCACTCGATAGGCCAAGAAGTTAAGCCAACGCGGCACACTGTAAATAATAAGATTCAAGACAATAACGGGAAATGCGAGTAAAAATCTGTCTATCTCAAAAAGCTTTACTTCCTTCCAAAAGACTGAATCACCACCCTCGCAGACATGGAAATTCTCCGAGCATAAATAGGAACCCTTCCCCTTGTCTTTTCCTTCCCCTGTTTAACTTCACTAATTAGAGGATTGGAGAGAAATGCTAATTCTGCGACTTTTAGAGAGTTTATAGTAATCAGACGACAAATAAAGATTGGAAAACGGAAAAAACAAACATTTTCAGTAATTTTTAAGAAGATCATCCAAAAGGTAATTTTTTTAAAAATGATTAGACTAACTTGCACTTTCGTTCAGCACCATGCCTCATATTGAGAACAATAACCGAAAGACAAACACTTAACGCCGAAATACCCATTATTCCCATTAAATAGATCGCTGAAATAAACAAATATGAATTTTTTTTTTCATTTTTGAAAATAATTTCATGCTGAAAATATTCTCAACTATCAGCAAATTATTAATATTTCTATTTTTAATTTCGATTAATTCCTTAGAGAGTTTATTCCATAACTCACCACAATATAAATAAGTGCATTCAGTAATTTAATTCTCGAAAAATATATAAAATATAAGCGAATATTTAAAAATTGTAAATTTTGTGCTGAAAAAAAAAGGTTCCAATAATGCTTAAAATGTTTCAATGCATTTTTTTTATTTATTTATTTATTTATTTATTTATTTATTACTCGATGGAATGTTGGCTTGATGATTAAAAAAAGAAAACATTAAAGAGCGGAGCAATGCTAGTGCTACCAATATTCACTGGAATGTGCAAATGAGACAAAACCAAAAGATCCTATAAAAAAATTTAAGTGGGACATATTTTTTAAGCGGATCACTATCCATCATGACTATCTAATGGAATTTAGGAATTTCATCGCAGTGATTTTGCAAATTTAAAGAATAATTATAAATAGCGGTAATTTTTGGTAAATATAAATAAGCAAAAAATTGATAATTTTTATTAAATATTGATAAATTTTTTTCCGATAAATATAAATAAAAGTTATCAAATAAAGGAGTAATAATTTATACTTACCGATAGCATAACACATGGAGCGATAATATTATATAAAAAATAGAGCATTCGTCGACGTAAATGAAGTTCAAAAACGATCGTCGGAAATATTGTATGTCGACCACGTAGAAGTTTTCTTGTACGATTCGCAACAATTTCCCATTCACCATTTTCCGTGAATGAATCCCTCGTAAATGGATCTTTACCATCATAACGTTCCATTATTTGAACGTCTAATTGTGATCGATCATAGATCCCTAATAAGAAAAATTTATTTCAATTGAATTTAACTATAGTTTTAATTGTTAATTAAGTGAGATAATTGATTTCCTAATTTAGGTACTATTTTATTAGATTCAATACTATATAAACTTAATGCATTGTTTAAATGCACTATTGAAATAGTAGATGTCAATATTATTTATGATAATAAAAATAAATTATTGTACTCTAATTATCAAAACTTTTTTCTATGAAGACCAACGAGGCCGATAGCAGTTATACATCGGCGGATGAAAAATATAGGAATAGTTAAACTGAAAAATTTGGCGTTCTTTTGAGCATTCAAAATCGTCTTCTTTGAAATTAAAATTTCTTTTTAAATAGTTATCTGAAATGTTTCATTGCTCAATCGATTTAAAAAATATACATTTAGTGATTAAGTAATATTGACATTGGAAAGGAATCTGAGGAAAATAGAAATTGCGAGCGAGATTTTTTTATTCTAAACACTAATATTTATACTCAATTTTTATCTGATTTCAATAAAATATCACCGGTAAGATATAGATAACAATGATAAAAACATTAATTCTAAAAGTATTGATCGGTTGTTGTTTCTGCTATTTTATCTTCGAAAAAAAAAGATAAACTCAATGAAAATAAATTTCCGTCTTACATGATCCAAATTCGAGAACACAAAATTGATATATATATATATATCACTTGATCACTTGATAGGCCGGATTATCGAACGTTGTGCACGCTGTCCGCCACAATGCATTTCCATTTTGGTCTCATCCTCGCCATTCTCGGCCAGGTTTTACCCCAATCGTTGTAGGGTACTGAGACCCATTTCCGTGCATTGTTTTAGCCATATATATATATATATATATATATATATATATATATTATTCTGTGACTGACTCACACAGTGGCTGTTCTCAACAATCTTCTTCGTTGTTTTTTTTATTTGCCTATTAAATTTGCCTAAATCAAGCGTGACACAATTGGATGGCTATAGGTCATACTTATAGTTAGCAGAAATGGGTGAATGTTTATTGTAATGGTACTCGTCTCGTGCATGTCGGTGACAATAAACAATATAGGTGCATAATTTCAAAAGATTTCATATATAAATACTTTCTTGTAACATTACAGCTTGAAATGGTAGGATAGGAATATTTGTACTACAAGTTTTTTTTATTTGCAGGTCGTACTATATAATTGGTAGAATTATATAGATGATAGATAATACAATATGCCACAATATAATATCTAGCAGCATACAGTAAGGAAGCTCAAGGAATGTTATGCTTAAATATAAATACCTAAAATGGGCATTTATGATTGTATTCGTGGAGTGCATATGGAATCGACGGAAATCTCACCTAAAGGCCTTATCACTCTATATTCGAAGAGTATACGAGTTTTCCTCCCCCTCAGACTGATAAGATCCACCTTAGACTGATAAGATCCACCTCAGGCTTATAAGATTTAAGATATAGTGAAGAATTCAATGAATTTAA
Organism: Baylisascaris schroederi; assembly: GCA_006503575.1. Classification (NCBI taxonomy): domain Eukaryota; kingdom Metazoa; phylum Nematoda; class Chromadorea; order Rhabditida; family Ascarididae; genus Baylisascaris; species Baylisascaris schroederi. The sequence continues at coordinate 352,684 of QEWY01000165.1, read as the reverse complement.
TGATTCGCTCTTTGGCCATCTCAAGCAATCGCAGTATTGATACGCTTTCAAAGCGAAGCATTCAGCTGTTGATTGCATTTGTTCGAGTCGGCGTCAACTAAATAATATATGCAAATGTACTTACGATCACCATTGCTGAGAATATGCAAATTAGTGTCGACGAATCCTCGTGAGAAATCCCGTGCGCTGTAAATTTGAATAAATTATTTTGCATATTAAAGTATTTCATATTGCACTTATTTCGAGTATTTTAGCTAATTCCAGATTCAATAAATTCACTAGTACCATCCACCATATGAGGTTCTTTTAGTCTCGAGCATTTCTAATAAAACTATTCACTGGTATTTCATTTATCTGATGCATTTATTAGCTTATTTCACTCTTTCTTGGCTAATTAGCACTTGACTTAGTTGTTTCACTTGATTTCGCTCACACGATTTAAAAATAAAAAACTTTGATTTAATTTATGAAAATCGTTCAGATATACAAATATAGAATAACTCCTTTTCTAATACCAATTGCTAATACAACTAGTACATTAAGCAGTAATTGAGCGATTTAAATGCAGTTTTTTTTTAACTTTGAAATAAAATAAAAATAAAAACCGAAAAATGTGATTTTCTGTAATTTAAAAAAGTGTAATTTTTTCTCAGGTAAATTCAATAAATAAAATCCTGACTTGTTGTAGAGGACGATATCCGGAGTCCACACATATCGAATCGCAACGGTCAATTTACTGATATTACCGAATTCGGATGGATCCCAATGAATACGTTCATCATGCCAACTTTGCTCTACCCAAATATTTAATGCCAACACTTGACTTCTCTCATCCTTAATTCAATAAATTCAATTATAATTTATGCAAATTTATGGATTTTCATTTTAAATTTTATATTTCTCATTCGAGACGCTCAAATCATTTCATTTTTCTTTTCATTCAAGATCGTTAAGTTGTTTTCTTGTTATTTTATGATGATACCTTTTTATGATTTTTATGATATTTTCTCATAATTTCTTCATTCAAGCAAAATCTAAGATTGAAAAATGTTTTCACTATAGTGAAGGAAATCCTAACTTTAACTTTACAAGGAAATCCTAGTTAATTAAATAATAGATAAACTCACTAGGGAATCCCTACCTAGAATTCTAGCAGAAGGTCCAGCTGCCTTTGATTGCAAAAACAATAAGATACCTTTCAAATGAAAATCATCTTCATTATCAAACTTATTAGAAATAACAAACCCTAAAAGCGTTTGTTTAAATAATCGAATCATAAAAATTACGCTCAAAAAAACTCTATGTTGCAAAATTTATAAATCGTAATTTTCTTTGGCAAACGAAACGTTTTTTGCGATATATTGCCACGATAATGTGAATACAATATTGTTAGGAATTTTTTAAAGAAAAATTGAGTATGAGGATGCAGTGAAATTTTTATCGTACATCTTCGATTTCTTTATAGAGCATTGGGAATTCGAAGAGTGAAAAATTTTTGGGGAAGAAACGTTTTAAGGGGTAAATAGATTCATCAAAATCGAATGTTATTGGAATATGTGATTCTTGTTGAATGCCCTAGGGAAGTGTTGCCGATTTTTACGACTATTTGTTTGCATTCTTTACCCTTCAAATAATCAATTTAAGCAAATCTCTTTCCTTTCGTTCATTTTTTTTCACTAACAAATTCTCTCATTGATAGTCGAATATTGAGAGTAAGATACTTATAAAAATCTTTATGAGGTTATAAGCTAAAAAGATGAGAGTGGAAAATAAAATGAGTTTTTTTACTATGTGATAGTTGAAAAGCTTAAAATGCTTATCTTGGAATTTGATTTATTCTCCCGCAGAAAAAAAAATTTTTTTTTCTTCGATGATCGTTGAATTATTCAGAACACAAATTTCCAAAAAAAGGGGGAAAGTGAAAAGTTCTTTCTCAATAATAAAATATCCATCTATCATATTTTAAAGGTTAATTTTTTAAAAGATCCAAGTAACTACACTAGAAGGAAATAGATGTCGATATCAAAGTTTTCCAAAAGAGTCAATTTTTATTGATTGATTTTGTCGAAGATCAATGCTAAATTTTTCAAGCAAAATAAAAAGCCAATAAGTCGCCGTCTAATTTTGATTCATATATAATGAAAGAATTTTAAAACAATAAATATTACTTACGATATTAAAAATATGCGTAAGCGTCAATCCCATATATACATTAACAACTGTGGATGCATTAATAACCGGTCGCACGGAAATATCATAATTGCGTAAAATATGTCGAAATAGACGTTGTTCATCGTTTACACCGAATTTTTGTAAATCGGCATCCGCTATTTTCGAACGATCCGGTATAGGTGGCAGTTCGACTGCAAATATTTATTATGATCAAAAATTATAATAGAATTTTTATAAAAATAGGCTGATGACTAATGAAAACGTCCGCGATAGCTCAGTGGTAGAGCACTCTAGGCTCTCTGTTGAGCGCTAACTTTCAGTCTACTTACCATATGTTCAATTCTTATATGGAGGATGGCAACATGTTGCATCAACTTCCCACATTATTACCCACCTAAATGGGAGCTATTTTGATAGAAGACGTATATAATGCAAAACTTTTTGTGATCGCAGGCTATTCTTCAAAGGATGCAAAAAAAGGAAGCTCCGGAGCTTCTGGTCATTTGACATTAAATCTTTCAAGAAAGTTTTTAGGCCTAATAATGGAAAAAAATGAAACCGTCAGCTTTAGAATTCATGAAACATAAGATATTTTGCCCATTTCCATATTATATAAAAATATTTTCAACAATATAGCCATGACAATGTTTGTGTTGAATAATTCCTACTGAAAAAAGTAGATTGAAAATATTTCCCGATTAGATGGTCTATTTCACGGAAGTTTCCAGATTTGAAAATTTAAAAAATATAACCCATTTTAAGACCGCTAAAAATACCACTTAAAGGTAAAGCATCTTATCATGTGTTAATTTAAAAACTACTTCATGAATTACCTTTGCAGAAATTCGATTTGTTTATTGAGAGTTTTCTTTGAACTCGATGAAGTGAAATTTAGTCATTTTTCTTATCCTGTTTTTTGGATAAAAAAGGACATATTTTTGGACAAAAAGGACATATTTGGACAAAAAGATGTGAAGGACAAATAAAAAAAGCCACATCGCCCTCTTTCATTTATATACTATAATGACGGATCCGATCGTAGTGGCGGTTCCGATGGAATAGGCAGATCGCTCACATCCTTGTCTTATTTAGTATAGAATACATACTTCACCAGTTTATGTTAATTATTTAGATTATAATAATCTAATGTATAGATAAACAATTATCTGGCTCTTCTTTCTTGATTAAATGAGACACATCTTCTTTCTATATGTTTTATCCTGCATCGGAATGAAGGAACATTGAATATTTCTAGCGGAAATCGAAAATGTTTTTGCAAAATTTCCATTAATAAAATCTATTTATTAAAAAAAATGATTAATATCTGAAAAAATATACGTAAAAGAATAGTTTCTACTGAAAAAAAAACTATTTAGTTATTTCATATATTTTCAAGTAATCGTTGCATTTTGAACAAAAAAATCTTCATCGCTTAAAAATGCCATCCTATTGGAGTGCTTAAATCTTCGAATAAGGTGATGTTATTTTCAAATCGTTTCATTTCTTTTGCGTTCATTCATTACGTATTCGTATGCACAATTATGCTAAGTATGCATGAATAAATAATTAGTGTGACTATTTAAATGCTCATTTGTGGAAAAAAGCGATCGGATGCATCTGGAAAATAAAGTAAACCAAAGTACAATTGCAGTTGCGAATAAGCTTATGATCCAAACAAATTTTAAATTTTGAAAAAAAAAATTTTTTTGAATCATATATTTCACTCGACGATTTTTCACTCTTTCAAAAAATTCTTGAGTGGAAAGATATCAACCAACCATTATGAATTTTGTTTCAGAAAAATTCTTCTAATTTTTCTGAAGTAGCACTCATAGCAGGAGGGCGATATTGATTTACGTATATGACGTATAATATTGTGCATATATTCTCTAATATATTTTATAGTATTTTATTTATTGAATCTCAAATTAGTATATTTTGTCGAATAATAGGAAGCTGAAATTAGATGATTCACTAATGAAAAGACTAGAGGGAGTATCAATGAATAAAACCTAAATAAGGAAATTGGTAAAATTGCCATGAGGTTACGATAGGAACAAACACACTAAAACATTCATATCCCAAATCTTTTATGAACAAATGAGTAATTTAACTGTAGAAATTTCGACTTTTATTGCTTTTTAGGGAATAAAATAAAAGAAAACATTGGATGGCCGTACCCAAATAATATGAGCGGATAACCCACGTTAACTAACTCTTTATATAGCTCCAATATTATTCAATGAGCTCTGTTTAGCTCTGAAATATCCAATCATTGATAAGTGATAGATAAATCGATAAATCGATAGATCGATGAATAAGCAGAAAAATTCAATAGCGGGGAAGCTTTTACTAACGTGTTATAATTATATGATGAAGTAATAAGATTTCTACAGCTATACTATTACTACATCTTTTATGCTTTAAAATTTATCGTTACTGACTAACAATAATAATGATAAAAGTTTTTTCGTCATTCTGCCGACGTTTTGTTTTGCTTTCTTTTTTAACTAAATGCTTGGCCATTATAATATATTATCGAATCTAATAATAAACACATTGAATTTCTTGAATTCTCATTGAAATGCAGCAACATGAAAAGATAAGATAGTAGAAGAAGGAATACTCGATGGAATAGAATGAAATGGAATGAAGTGAAACAGAACAGAATGGAATGGAATGCATTACAATGCAATGCAATGCAATGCAATTTAATGCAATGCAACGAAATGGAATCGAATCGAATCGAGTACAAAAGACAACTTACTAGCTTCATCGGCAGCAATGAGTAAAATAGCAGCAGCCGTGATGAAGAGCATGAGCAGTGTATGCCCGCTAGAGCATAGTGGACAACCCTCGAGCGGCTTCCTAAACCATTTGGAGACGCCCATCGTTGCGTCGATCTTCATCGCGGCTCTTGAAGTTTCACCTGAACTCATATTACAATTTTCTAAACGATATACAGTAATGGTAGATCATATATTTGCCTGAAAACAATTGAATACAAAGTTATTAACAGAAATCACTGGCATATACAGTATCACTGATGAAGTGGAAGCAGGGAGTTGAAAGACCTAGCTTTGGGAACAAAGAAATTAGATCTGGGATAGTGCACCAGAATTCCTTTACTTCCTCACCCGTTACCACACTATCTCACGTTCCTCTTTCCAGTCCTTGCATAAGGAATAAAGGAAGATGGAGGGCCCTCTCTTTATAAAACCCCATTTCTCAACCCTAATCAAATTAAAGCACCCCTTGACGGTTGCAAACAACTATATAGTTAGGTGGACTTCTTCATGGGTTTACCATTTCTAAGTATCGTATGATGTTATCGCACTATTTTTCCCTCTCTCTTAGTGATGATATTTACTGTGAGAACGTGAATGTGCCGTTCGTTCTGAATATTCTCAGCTAGAGGTGTCGTGCTTCTAGAGGTATCACAGGAAATAATGGCTTGCTGGGTTCATCATAGGCTATCCATTTAAAGATGAGTTTATTTGCAATGACAACCTAGAATCCTCTCTCCTCGCTGAATAAGGAGATAGGTTCCAAGATGAAGCGACTTTTGAATATCGCTGTAGTTTTATTCATGAAACTAATATAGCCAAGAATGAGATTAGAGATTGCTTTCTATAAACCGAACATTTTTCCTCTCCACTTCACCCACTCAGATATGGTTTGAGGGAGAAGTTAGAGGATGTGCTGCAGTAGTTTCTCCAGTGCCTATATTCCTCCGAAAGTCAGCATGAAATTTAGTGAACGATGTAAAAGATGTAAGGATCAAAAATGCTTTTTTATATTCAATGAATCTTAGTGGAAGAATTCAAGTGTATGTAATCTAATATGATAGTTACTGGCTAATCATAACTGCCTATATTCTTCCATGCGTATATAAGTACCTAGATCCGTCTGCTCTCTTAGTTGTGAATTGAATTTACTTTCAGTCGGTTGAGTTGTTCGTAAGTGTTTCGTCAAATCGAAGTGCAAATCCAGGAGGACTTTATCTATTGGTCCTTAATTTATATATTTGGTTAGAGAAAAAATTTGCATATTTTTCTGAATATCAGTTGAGTTCATTTAATTACCGATCATTTCCAATATTTTCTTATTGGAATTTATTAAAATTAATTTATGATTAAAATTAAAATGCATATTGAAATTAATATCAATTAAAATATTAGAATAAAAAATCTATGAAAGATATTCAGCTTTCTCCGGAAGAGTAATCTTTCAATAAGTGTTTAAAAAATATTCAGAAGGAATACGAGAAAAATTATATGTGCAGAATTTTTTAAAAAAAATTCGTTGCGCGACCCCGTCTATGGCATTCAACTAAGCCTCATTCGATACGATATTTACGAAGCACTTTAAGGACGCCCATGAAGGTAGGCAGAAATTTATTGCTGAGGAAATACAAATGTTCTCAGCAACATTTTCAAATATAACTTACAAAAAAAATTTTCTTTTTTCTTTTATTTGATGGCTATTAATTGTATTCTAGCATTCTCTATCTAAGAAAACTATCTCTGCTAACAACAGTACCAATCTATACCATCTATACATAAACTTACCTATACCATGTTTATCTATACCTTCAATTTTTAAGAATATTTGCAAAAATTTCAGTGAAATTTGTTGTCTTAATTGAACTTGACGCAAATAGATTAATATTTAAAGTGTCGCTAAGGGAACGGTTTTTTTTTTCTTTTTTTGGCTGCAAAAATTCTCTGCGGTTTTCATCGCAATGACAAATAAGCTCTAATTAATCCGCGTCACTATCCAACTGTTTTCCATCTCTATAACCAATTCAAATTTTCCAATCTTCCGTATCAAATTTTTTTTTTCGGATCCATTGCGGAATTTCGCAATATTTATTGCACAATATGAAAAGATGAGAAATGCTGAAAAGAGATAAGCGAATATAAAGCATGTTAAGAAATAGGTTAAAGAAATTTGCACAATTTGCGCGCTTTTTAGTCATTTCAGCATAATATTATTGTTTTTTCAATTTCACTAATGAAAAGATCGAAAATTGTTTCATATGCATCCATTGGCTATAGAATCAGAGACTTAAATATTCTACTATACAAAAGCTCAAGCAAAATTCATTTCCGGATTATATTCAATTGTTTGGAGAAAAATTTATTTAGAAATTTTTCTGAAATTTTCTAACAATAAATTAATAAAGACAACCGACGGAAATGAAGCTGAATTCAGTAAAACTTCTAGCAATTGAGCATATTTTCATCAAGTTTGATTGCCATCGTTGTCTCACAAATTAGAACCAACCCGCAGACAGACCACGGATAGATACAGAGACGAGCAAACATATTTGCGTATACGCGAGAATATGACGTCATCATAATGTGATTTTACCGGGAAAAAAAACCAAAGGATGCATAAAAATGAGTCTACTTATGAGCAAAACCAATGTATTTTGGTGAGACGAACCTGTGAACAAGAAAAGACAACGAAATATTTCGCTGAAAAGAAAAGGTGGAATATTTGCGGAAGAAAGGATTCTGCTCGACTTGAGGAGATGATGAAAAAATCCATCAATCCAACAAATTACAGTTTCTCGATGCATTAAGCTGAAAACAACTCTCGGAAAAATTGCGGAGATCTTTATAATTTCAGTCTAATAATTAAAAATAGATAGATTAGAGCTAATGACCGACTATATAATTGGAAATCTGATGAAAGCAATTCTACTTAGATTTTTGTGATATGCAAATTTTAGAAATTTTCATATGGTAAAATTCTTGTTGAAGAGCCAAAAAATCGTTATGGAATTTGGTTTATTTCCGCGTTTTCAACTATCCTCAGCAAATTTTAAAGCTACAAGATGGATAGACGCCTCTGTGAATGAACAAAACGTGCGAATCGAAAAATGCACTTTTAGAAAAAATTCTACAAACAGCATAAAAAGTCAATAAATTAGTCAAACATTAAGGCTGAGAGGAGAATAAACGCAATACAATTGAGCAAAGAAGTTGAAATAAGAGATGATGGCACTGCTAACGAGTACCACATAAATGGGACATTATGCGAGGAATGGGAAATTGCTATCCAGAGATTTGCCAATCCAGAGATTGCATCCAGACACTCAGACAGGTACATGAATTCAGCTCCTTGTCAATGTTAATGCATGAATTGCGAAAAATGCTCGGTTCTGAATGATCACGATTAAAGTTAGTCGTTTCCGATCGACCGCGTCTATAAGATTCGAATGGATAGTGAAGATGATTGAATTATGTGCGTTTACAATGGCCCAACTGATTAGGGAGCTGCACAGAAAACAGCAGATCTCAAGTTCGATCCACTGCATGTGCAAACGCAGTTTTTATATGTCATCAAATTTGTGTTTATTAGTGAACACCTGAACTAGGCTAATGTCGGAAAAGTGAACCATATTGGCACTGTTTCTGAAAAGGATGTTTTTGAGATGTGGACAACAAGCATGAGATATCCATGTGGGCGCATGAGGCATGCAATGAACGCACGCGTGCGGCAGCAGACGCTGCGCGCCCCATCAACTGTCCCATGACACGTCTCGGCTCCAGATGGTTCAATTTCCGTGTGGTTTTGACAAACTGACTTGAGGGACAACATGTGATATGTAGATCATAGTGATACATGATGAGATTATGCAAGGGATTTAAACTGGCTAATAAGCTAGCTGCACTCGAGGATTTCACGCTCATACAGTTTCTTAGACGAGCGTTTCGAGAACAGCTATCGTAGCAAAGCATAGATTCGTGAATTAACGCCTAATTCTTTTGCCACATGGTGTGACATTTCTTGACCTTGAATCAACAAAGGTCGAGTTCATGCTTAAAAAATGTGGTCCGGAAGTTGTTGGTGATCTTGAAATTCAAATGAAGACGCACTTGAGCGGTTAGAAGTGTGAAATTTTCACTCAGTATTCATGTAGCTCAATCCTTTCAAAGGAATGCTATTATAGTATTACTATTACTGCATGTTTCCCTCGCTGTGGAATCCAGGAAGCACTTAGACGGCAAGTTTGGAAAGTTTCTAGGCTAACGACGTTGTAGGCCTGTGGTTGTCCAGCATTTTTCAACTAGAAGCCAGAAAAAAACTGTCAATCAAAGAATTTCCTATTGATAAACATTAAAGAACTAGCAATATACACCGACGGTGCCGAAAAGTGAGCTTCACAAAAAGCAGAGTTCTTCATTAGAAATTGAGCGATATAACTGGAGAGCAAAATGTCATAGGGTTTCGCTCATTTTTTCAATATTTGATTGCAGTTACTATAAAAGAAATTTGGTTACGTATAAAGGAAAAAAGTGGAAATTTTGATGGAAATGGTGAATTGCTTACATATAGCCTTAAACCCCCTTTTGCCGTGCATCAGAATCGACGCCTTTCCTTTGGTTTAACTGAAGGTGAATCATACCGAGTAGAAATACAGAAATCTCTAGTATACCATAACTAAACAAATAGCGCATTTTTGATACAATTTATTTTCGCAAACGAACTTGAGATATCTATGCGTAGGAAAGTTTTTTAAGGTCGTTCCAAGCATTGTCGGCCTAGAAAGTTTTTTGCAGCGCATCGATCGCTTCATGACCAGTCTATATGCCCAAACAGCATACCATGAGGAGATCAAATAAAGCCCCCCACCTCCCCCCCCCCCCCCCCCCCCCCCACCTCAACGTTTAATAGATGATCGGTATTTGGAACCCGATTTCCATTAGAGCCCCCTTAGTTTTATAAAATAGATCATGCTGTGATTTAAAGGTTCACTGTTAATCAATTTCTACGAAGAATTGAAACTCACCATCGCCTTTTATTATAAATAAATTTATGCACCTTCCTTCCTCTCAACAGAGCCCCACTCAATATCCTTCCTCAACATAGTCCACTTTCTTCCAGGTTAGGATACCATAAGCCTAGGGTTTCTATTAAGGGTTAGACGGTAGATTACTATACTATATGCTTCAAACACAATTCCACAATGTATTCAATGATTGAATTTAGCTCAATCATGAAGATTACGTAAACAACAAAATAATAGACGTCGAATCGCTTTATTTTTGAGGTAGCAAATTTCCTTGAATATATCCTTATTACGATAGAACAGATGATACTGTCATATAACAATAACAAGCAATTATAAACCATTGAATAATATTAATGTACAATCACAAATTGTTGCACTAATATCTCTCCATTTTTTACTAACATTTTTTAACTCGGTGCCCTGAAATGAAAATTTGATCTAAGTGCAGTACATAAAAATATTTTTGTACCTTTATTTGCCTATAATTTTTATTTAAGTACCTTCATATGCATATTATTTCTTCACAAGTCGATATGTCAACCTATAGCATGGTATAATAAAAAACTCACATTCCGATGTGTATTGTGCCCAGTAAATTTCATAAGTCCAGCTTAGCTCTTTTTTTTTGAGCTCAAACTGTCATACAGACAGACAAGCAACACCTACATACAGATAAATACGATGCTGCTGTAATATGCTCAACAAATGCAACTTAACAAATAAATAAATAAATAAATAAATACAAGTTGTAACCTTTAATACGCAACTTTGAAAACTTTCCGCATTAAGCAAACAAACAAACAAAAGAGATTAATCAACAAATCAAACAAAGAAAAGTTAATATTTTTGGGCAACTTTCCGACGTGTAATCACAACGTACTGACTGACGCAAATAATTGCAAATATTTCAATGAGATGCGTAAGTGAATTTGTGTTGAATTCGAAGTAAATATAATTTGTGCATTCAATTGAATATGATGGACTCATAGAAATGTCGTTCGATTTGTCACTCTTTTTTTATAAATATGCTTTAGAGACTTTGCGTTTCGCTGCGCGCATTTCGAATTTGAATATATTTAGCATCCCCTTTCCACTCTCCGAACCCTTCCCCCAACCACCTCCCTACTTATTGCCCTTCTCCCCCTATCCTCCTCTATTGCTGTTTCCATAATTTTGCATAATAAAAGCTTGGATCTGATTTATTACCATCTTTTGCTGCATTGCAATAAGTACTTCAGCTGACTCTTCTTAACTCCCCAATTTACCCTTGCCACCATACCTCATTGAAGTCGAAATTACTGTTGATTTTTGATACCCATGGAAATGGGAAAGCATGGATAGTAAAGTCTCCCAAAAGTTTTTGTCAAATTCGAGAACAGAACAGTTTTTGCTTTGTCCATGTAATCTATCTCCTTGCGATAAATTTCCCCCATTCTAAGTGCTATTATTCAATCTTATCTATGGCTCATTTCCATATACCTTTGGAATATACTTACATAAAAGCGGGTATTAAATATGAGTCATCGATCGCTTCATAATCATACGATTGTTAATGATTTACTGATCTTATTTTGATATCACTATTTCATTAGTTCGGTTTATATGTTTAATTTCATTTAGGCCTATCAATTTCAGTTTTTGCTTTGTCCATGTAATCTATCTCCTTGCAATAAATTTCCCCCATTCTAAGTGCTACTATTCAATCTTATCTATAGGTCTTTTCCATATACCTTAAGAATGCACTAACATAACAGCGGCCAATAAATACGAGTCATCGATCGCAATCATACGATTGTTAATGATTAATTGACCTTACTTTGATATCACTATTTCATTACTTTGGTTTATATGTTTAATTTCATTTAGGCCTATCAATTAAACTCAGCTTTATTATATAATAATGAAATATATATGTAAGTACTTTATTAATACTCGTGGACTGTTATTCACTTCAATTATTATTATTACTATTAATATTTATATATCACATAAGTATTTATCTTATGTGCATATCTTTTCTTTCAGTTCCCATCCTGTTCAAAATACTATGCCATTTGTCTATTTCTTATTTTACTTCATTTACGACGAATTTAATTTCGGTTGATTATTCGTATCGTTGTGATGTTGACTGACATTCCCACGTCATTGACTAAGAGCTGAAATAAGAATATATCCAACATTGTCATTCCTTATATACCATCCTATTACTTCTCGTTCAATCTTTACTAATATCGTTGTCTGTGTTGAGAGAAATTATTGCTATAACTCTTTCGTTGCGGTTACTCACTATGAAATTCAACTTTAATTTCAAAGGAATAAAATTGTTTGAATTTTTATAATACAAAATTTACTCATTATTGATGTTTTTGTTTTTATTATTTAATTATTCTATTTGAAGAAAATAGCTGCTACAATGCATTTTTTATTTCTTTATTGAGAATATACCCGTAGCGAATATTATTCCACTTATTTCGTTTCATATTTCAACAGAATGATTTCAAAAGTGGTGAACGGATTTTTGAGATCGAGAACCTTCAAAGAAGCACTGGCAATTTGCATATGAAATGATTTTTATTTTGTCTGCTTATGTTGCACCAAATATGGTGAGTGAATATGCTTGGCACGTGATGACCTCTTGAGAGAGGCTGCTATCTCACATCTGTCACTTGTCGCTTTTCCTCTTCCCTCTCTCTCCTCGACACTTCCGTGTGGTCTACATATGTGAGATGAATAAAAGTTTGTGTACAACTTAATCTACGTGCAACATGACGTCATCAGAAATTGTATACGTTCTATGCGGTACGTCGCCCTCTTCATAAAAACGCCACACGTTATAACGTACAGTAAATTGACTGAATCGATATATAGAATACTGTTTTACAGTAAGAAGCATTATACCTGATATAACGAAAATACTGAGTACGTCAGTTAGATTTTGATTTTAGGATTTGATTCCACTAAAATACTCAAATCCAACGTGACGGCTATCAACTCAAACTGATGTATGAATCTAGTTCTGAATCGTTTGAATTGAAACTGTGAAGCGTATCCGTAAACTTCAAAGAACATTACAATTTTGAGCAAAAGAACTCGACTCCTGCAATTATCTTTAAATTACAGCTCATATAAAGCTATAGTACTTTCTCTTCGATTAGATGCTATTTGAAATATGTAATCATTGTTTAGTGCTTTTATTCTCCACTGTATAATCATAATGCTATTGCCAAACGATTATTAAGAATCTATATACTTATTATCTCTATTCTATTTATCTATAGCAACGAAGATCATCACTGAAATGTAATGAACGATGAATAGGTGATATAACACAAAACGTTTACATAACATAAAATATGTGTTATAATTGAATTTAAAACATTCCACTGTGTTAAACCCTACTCTGCGAAAAAGAAAGAGCTATTGTTTGGTGGCAATAACGGAAAAGTAGAAAAGTTGATGATGGAGAGCATGCTCTGCTGTTTTCCCAGAGGAGCACTCACTCTCACGATTCTCACTTATTCGCTTTACTCACTAACAACTTTGGCATGCCAATTCAATTAAAGAGTCAATGCGAACACACTCCGTGTTTTTTAACGATACCTATGAATACTAATTCCATGCAATTCATTAATGTTTCAAGTACTGATAACTAACTGGTTGCGCAGCAGCGATGGGTTTGGAGTCTAATTGCTTCAGAAATTTATTTACATAGCTAATTTAAGTCAAACCGGCAGATCGCCCTTTTTTTTGCCAATCGTTGCAATGCGTCTCACTACGAGAATAACTGAAAATATTTAGAAGAATTAATTCTTAAAGTACTTTAATTCCATAGTCGTTTTTTTTCATATTCATATACTATTGAAATAAATCTTGATAATGATTGAATTGCGTTAATAATTTTTAAAAAAATAGTTGTAATAGAATTGAAT
>QEWY01000165.1:317063-338699 GCA_006503575.1 Baylisascaris schroederi | reverse complement strand
CTCGAATTGCTCTATATTTTATGAATAGTTGTTAACTGCTTTTATAAGTTCCATCGAGGTGTTTTTTCAAGGCTTAATTTTACAAATTGCAAAGCATCGAAATAAAATTGCAATAGAAATAACTGTAATGTAATAATAATTAAAATTTATTTAGGATGGAAATTTTCACCATCGAAAGTAATAGCACGTTGATTTAATGATGAGGGAACAATGAATAGTCACATAGATAATGGAATGTCATTTTCAAAAACAAACGTCAATAGAATGCAATGGTACGCGTCAATGAAGTGAATTGTTTTCGTATGCGTGAAGAGACATTTTTTATTTATAGATTTTCCTTAAGCATTGTAGAACACCGCTTATAGGATTAAAACAATTCTATTTTTGATATTTCTATACCTCGTTCAGATATCGGAATGACCATACACTTTTCACTTGGAATGGGGAGACATCGCTATGCATTGTTTAGTTAAGTAAATTGCAATGCATCATGCAATAGCAGTGTGCAATGAGGAGGGAAGGGACATTATGAAAATTGCAATGCATCATGCAATAGCAGTGTGCAATGAAGATGGACATTATGAAAATTGCAATGCATCATGCAATAGCAGTGTGCAATGAAGAGGGACATTTATTTAAAGAGAAATGGAATAAAGCTATTTAAATGAAATGGATGATTGGTGACGTTAACTAGGTGCAGTTATGCAAGGTAGAGACAAGGAAGTAGGAAAGGAAAGGAGGAGGGAATTGAATGGCATAGGAAAGCGAGAAGACAGCACGAAGAAAATAAAATTTTAAAAAAAACGACCCATGATTTCATTGATGAAACCTACCTACTTACGTCAAATCATCTCGGAGATCATCTCATTCTTCATGTGCTTTGCCTATAGATTTCTCTTTAAATGGCAATAAGGCGATAAAATGTCAAGAATAAAATTGTTTCATCTATGCCATTGCTCATTCTATTGAACCTTTTATTGATATTTCAATTGAATCAGATATAAATATTCAAATTCACCAACAGTCTCACCGAGCCATTATTGAAAAAACCTTATATAAGTGCACCTTCTACAAATAGAACCTCCTCTTTAGTTATTCAATAAATTTTTTTTTGTTATTACAAATATATTTTAAATTTATGCAAATTAACATAAAAAGAATCTGCATAGAAATGTTCAAGTGAAGCATTATTCATTCATCAATCAAGGATCACATATTTTGTTCAATTTTTCTGCTAAAAATTTCACTATTGTGTTTATTTTATGCGTAAATAAATGAAGCAAATCGGAGTGTTCATATGATACGAGCGCATAAACTAGAAACGCAACAGATTGACTAAGAGGATATCTACCGTATAATAGATTTGGGGCATTGTGCATATCCCTTTATCCACATTCGTTGGCCGATAATTTGCACACACTATTCAATTAACTCATCAAGCAAATTTTGCATACTCAATGTGCCTTGAATTTGCATATTCAACAATCGCTCATTTAAGGATTCGATTAACAAAGAAATTTGCATATTTATTATTACGTCAACCTTATGATCGCCTACTTCTTCGGCAATCGCTCTCGACACCTTTTTACTAATAGAAACAAGCAAATATATCTTTTAATCTTCCTAGAAACCAGTATATATTCTTATATAAACTCTGCTAACCATGTTTATAGTTTTTAGTGAAAGCTTCGAACTTTTGCGAATACGTAACAATGAGGATCGATCCGACCGAGCTGTACACAAACGTAATAATTCCCATATGAAATCAAACTATTATATATTAATAGATTCAACAGCCCTGTATTCGAAATTCCGTTCATTTATTAATTTCTCTTCAAATTTTCGAAATTCGAAAATTTTCGTAAATAGCATAAAATTCGGCACTATCATATTGCCATTTGCTTCATTTGTGTATCCTATATTTTATTCAACAGTTGCACTCTCTTATCACTGATAACATCAAAATGCAATCAGTATTCTTTCATAATTTTAGCAAATAAATCTACAAAGAAATGAGTGATGAATTTTGATAGGAGAAGACCGCAAGAATATCAACATGAGTGCAAGAAAGCCCACCACACCGAAGCGCTTCTTACGGATGCCAATGACAGCTAGCTGTCAGCTGTCTGGATGCTTCGAGGATTATTGTCACATGAACACAGCCGTCATTAATGCATCGTTAAATGAGCTTGAATCAACAAAAAAAAATTGTCAATTAGTTTTCGCTAGCGGATCCAATAATGTAATTCTTTGCATATATTTCATTTCATTTCATTTATTATTTAAAATATATTCATAAAATATATTTCAAATAAACTCTAATATGCAAAAATTTTGGAGAAATAAGTCTCAATAATTGAGAAGTTTTAATTCCAGTTGAGGAAATAAATATTGGTGATGAGAAAAATTCCCTCTCTAAAACCTTCCTCAGATGGTATAGAAATTAATTGGTTACGTTGATAGGGACAGGTGAATGGAACAACGAAAGTTTTGTATTACCTGGATTAACTTCGATAGCCGCTCGCCAATTATGACATCGTTCATTTCTGTAAACAGTAAACTGTTCCATCGATCGGTTTTTATATGCGAATTTCCTCCCCTCAATTAAAGGCAATAGAATTACAGTCATGTGATAATGGGCGGTATAGTATTAGTGCCTTTTTCATCATTCAGCTACTTTTAAGGATAAAAAAATATTCCCAGCACCGTAAGTGAAAAGCTTAAGGAATACTGAGATGTCTACGAGAACATTTACGCCTGTAACAGCTAATGCCCGCCGATTGCTTCTTCCTTCTGACGCTGTTTCCACAGTCACCTGGTTCAAATAAACTCTCTCATAGAGAAAGAGAGAGAGAGAGAGAGAGGGACCGTTTCTGTACCGTGGATAAAAAAATAGTCGAAAGCAAATCGTAGTTTCAAAAAAAAAAAAAAAACGTTTGTGAGCAAGTTGCCCATCTGCACGCCAAGTCATTTCCGTTTCCTGTCGCAGACGTATGGAAGCACCATTTTAGCGTAAATGATATCGCATGCAGTAAGCTTAGAGGATACAACTGTATAAATATTGAACGGAAACTTCTTGATAAAACCCCATCATATGTTGATAGAAAATTAAAGTTTTCATGCAATAAAAGCCCACTGCAAATAGAACAACATTCGGTATCACTAATTTTACTAGCCCTTCCAGTTACGACTGGGAAATGAAATGAGCTTTTTGAAGGTAATCTTGTGATTGCTTCAATTAGGGAATATTGAAAAAATCAATCTCATCGACAAAAAAAAACATTTTCCCCAGATTCCGGAAATATTCTAGAATCTCTCCGAAATTCCGGAATGCCGGAAATGCTCCACGGAAATATTTCGAAATATGAATGCAAAAAAAAATACTCCGTAAATAAATCACATCATTCTCATAAATAATTCGATGGTTGTGCTATACTCTCTGTAGACGTTTATAAAATAGAAAAGAAGAGTGAAAATCCCAAGGATAAACAAAATTCGAATGCAATATTTGTCTTCATAATGACTGCGTTCATTCATTAAGCCAACGAACGCTTTGTTTACACTCTTCTAATTTTGCCTATTCATTTGCCATTCCAAAGTGAATATTGCAAAAAAAAATTTTTTTTTGTTAAGAATATTAGATGGCAAAAGATGGATATTTTATCTGCAAGTTATATGAGCCTATCTACAGTACCAAGAATGATGTTACAGTATCGCTCTCAAAGTGTTGTTATAAGTTGGTGTAGTTGTGTTGTGATCAGCTTCTCTTTATTCCGTTAATTTCTACCGTAATTATAATTCGGTCGTTGAACTACTTCCTAGCAATCAGGATGTTATCTATTGTGATTTATTTATCGAAGAAATTTTTCTATCTTTTTTATCTTAGGTGAAAGTGCAAATTCATTTCAATTATTCGTCATTAACAATTACTAATACAATCTATTTTTATCTATTTGAAAAAATCTATTTTTATCTCGGATTATGAGTGGATCTCATAGAGCTTTTAATGCTGTTCAAAATGAGCTTAGCCCCACCTCCCAAATCTTACTTCCTCACGAATATTGGTAGATTCCTTACGACGATTTTATTACTGAGCGAACGAGACCTCACTGTGGTCCCTCTCTGCCTTCCTTCTGTGCTTGCGCATATGGCTAACGATATCCGTGCGTTTACGGTAACTTTCAGACACTTTGATTTTGTGCTGCAAATATAGAATCATTTAATCTGGTTTGAGACGTTTTCACCCATCAAAAATGTAAAAGTGAAGAAAAGCATCGGCTGATACGCATCTAATATTAGTTTCGGTTTATTTTTTTAATTTATTTTTTTTCTTTTTTGTTTATCATCCTGGAACTCTTTGTATAGCATTTTATTTGTTCTTTAGATAGAATGGAACGGCTGCATAAGGTGGGAGAAAGTGAGGGAAAAGAGGGAGAGGGATTGAAAATGTGCAGATTTTATTATTGCTTCATTCACCGAGTGCAGTAGTCCAATGCTTGCCTTCGTCCTCAGAGATGATGATTTTTTTTTTGATTTTTCAATGATTTTTTGCTCACTTAAAAAATTTCCTTTATGATCGCTTTAATTCTTTCGCTCCGTATAGTCGCTTTCCAGGTGGGATTCAAATGGGACAAAAGTTTTCGCGATCGCCGATAAAGATGGTTTTCTGACTTCCGGAACCGGGTTAATCAGCCACTATGGTACCTCGATTTCGGAGGATGCCATGGCAGTTTCTTGGAATTTCGGGTGGAAATGGGAACATTTTTTCTAATTTTCTATAATTTTCAAATTTTTCAATCCTTTCTGTAATTTTCCGCCGAGGAGTTGCGCGTTTTCTGGCAGAGTTGTAGGCTTTTATTTTGTGACTTGCTTGCCCATTTCTTTCAGTTCTGTCATCTTTTTTAGTTTTCAAAAAAAACCAAATGAAAAAGTCTCATCCATCTTTTCCAATTCCAAAAAGAATCACCAAATAGGTGTGCAAATAACTCCAAATTCTTTATGTTTTATGAAAAAAAAAAATTGCATTCGTTGGTTTCGAGCATGGATATTGTTGATTACTGTACTTGCTTGTTATTGATTTCCGTTTTAATCACCTATAATATTAACGCCATTCTTTAACGGGTGTTTTTCAGCGAATATGAGCCGAAAATTATTGACAAAATTCGTGAATCGTAATCCACGTAATCTCGAAATGATGGGATTACAAGCACCACCAACTGGATACGATTTAGAGGTGGATCGTCAGCGGCGTTCTTTTATATACAAGTTGGTTTTCTTTGAATTTCTGTTTAATCCTTACATTTATGATATAATTAAAAGTATGGGAGGGTTTTGTATGCAAATTGCATTCTTTAAATTTGCATAATTTGCTACGATTTGTGTTTATTCGTATATTCATTGGTCCACTTTCCGTTCTTTGCATTGTTTTCTAAAAATTTACCCATTTTTGTGTACTTACCCTCGCGGCAATATACATAAGCTGATTGATTTCGGCTTTAGTGAAAAGTTTTCATAGCAAGTTTAACATGGCATGTAAGTATAATATTAGTAATAATAACTAACGTTTGTGGCGCCGACCTCCCGTCTTTTGGGTAAAATTTCGAGGAACTTCAGCTGGCATGACTGCCGAAGTTAGTTGTACGTGAATGCTAGAACGAGGTTATTTCTTCTCACGGAGGATTCAAGAAAAAGAGGAAAATGTTGAGGGTTGTTGACGAGTGGCAGTTTTACCTTTGTTTGCAAAAGATTTAAGCCTTTTTAGAGTTCAAGTTTTATGAATAGTGCGTTGAAGGTTCAGCATTCTTTTGGTTGTTGTATTATTTTCAAATTTGGTGTTTGAAGGTTTCCTTTTTTGGTGCATTCAGGCTTCATTGTATTTCCTCTTCCATCGAAGGTTTATGAGTACGCATATTATTGACTTTTTTGGATATAAGACCTGGATGGTGTGTTGTTCAGAATTATAAATGGGGTCTTACCAGTATATTGAAAAAGTGTTGAAACGAAATTTCCTACTTAAGAAAGGGCTCTATCTAAAGGTTTTCTTCTTCGATGAGTGGTTTTCTGTGTTGGAATTTGGCTGTCGAATGGACTTCTTTAGTTGCCCAAAATAAGCGTTCTGCTGAATAAAAGCGGCATTTATGACTGTGTCAAACAAGAATGTTAACACCTCTAAACGTTGATTTGCGCGTCTTATCAAGGTTTAAATATCTGATTATTTGTGATATAATGCTTCTGCTATTCCCTAGTAAAATTCGATTTTCTCTTCTACGGCATCGATGACTAAAATCAACTTGAGAGGAGTAAAAATCGCGATATATTAATGAAGAAAGTATTGGTTCACCTTCACCTGTTGGGTCGCACTGATAAGTGATAAGGAAATCTGGTAAGTGATAGCGAAACTGATAGCATGATATTCGAAGTAATATTTCAGGGCGAATCTTGTTCGATCTAAAGCACATACTGAAGCGCAGTTGATTCATTATCGTGATGGCCTTGTATTGAGCGCATCCACAAAGGAAAAGAGTATTTCTTCACAATTATACAGGTGTTATTTTTTTTTACCTGAAATTTTTGGTAAAAGTAATAAGTTCCGCGCAGAGAAAAAGATTAAAAGTTAAACTGGGAAAATTTCGTTTGTTGTAAATTATGTTGTGGGAATGCTTCAAATGTTGTCTTTATCAGTATAGAGATATGTTAATTTATCAATGAATGGGAAAACAAAAATGGGAAAACAAATGTTGTCTTTATCAGAGATATGTTAATCAGTGAGTGATTTTAGTTTGAAATCTCATCGGTTGCCTGAAGATTATGTTAACTTGAAGTCCAATGTTTTGAGTTAAATCTGTTAGCTTTGCTTTCATCAGTAGCAGGAAAAAAAGAGACACGCTTTAGTTCTGTTAATTATAAAACTTGAGCTTTGCAATCATACCTCTGTCTGCAATTAAAATAATTTTGGCCTGAGTACACTCACCTATTCACTTATCTGGCTCATTTCACTGAGTGAAAGTTTCAGAGTAGCAATAACTATTAAAGTTGGTTCTGTTAATAAAAAATAGCAATTTTGGTAAAGTTTTCAATCGTCGATGAATTCAGTAACGTTGATGCGAGTGCAGCAGCTAATTTGGGTACAGTTCTGGCGCTAAGGTGTCTAATGTCGGGAATCCACTTCGCGATCGCTGCACATTCAGAGGAGGATATTCAACGAAGCTTGCATGTGAGTTTCATGGCTTCCGATTTTGCGTTTATGAAATACAATGGTACTTTTAGCTTGAAAGTGGTGATAGGGCTGTTTGATGATCTCTTTCGGATACGTTGAATTTAATGTCCCCGATCATCCTCGATCCTCATCCACTGTCGACGTTGGAAAACGATAGTGATGATCGAAAATTTTTTAGTGCTGTCATCTGATCGTCTACTTCATACCTTTGAAAAAGCTCTTTAGTGATTTTAGGAAGGTCATCAGATTATAAAAAGCTATTGCCTTTTAGCCTGATATTTTTAGAATATATTTGCTGAATATCGCATTGAGTGTCACGTATATTTTAATAAGCCTCTTTAATATTTAATAACTCAATAAGCTGCAGGTTTTTTTTTGCTCTTTTATATTTTATTCTTCTTATATTGGTCGTAATTGTTTTTTTGGTTGTTTTCCACCTCGTTTGTTTATCATCTTAAATCTGACCATCTTAGTTTGGAATTTATTGTGTTCTAGTTTATCGTTATTTTCATGTCCTATAAGTGATTATTGTATTATTTCTTGTATATCATTTCATTTGCAATTTTTATTCAGTGACAAATATGAAGCAATTCGAATGAATAGGTGGAGTTTTCTATGAATTTTATTGCAATCATCAAGCAGAGTTATTTCTAATTTAAATTCTTGATGCTTACTTACCATCTGGATATACTCGATTGGGATTCTATATCAACATTTGGAAGGTCCTCAAAATCGGACTTCACTGGCTGTTTTAAAAATGAGGCTTTCTTACGATTACAGCGGTGCTTACCTATTTGAATCTGATTGAGGGAAGTGAATAAATTTTTGAGAAATTTTTCGTTTTCTTGAGAAAATGATTCTATTTCATTGTGGGTAGTTCTTTTTTTATTTTTTTATTTTTTTCTTTTTTTTTTCGAAAACCAACCCGTACAAGTTTCATTAAGCCATGACCCTTTCATATTTTCCTCTTCGTATTCCATTCAAAAAGCATGTATATTTTAGTGAATGGCTTATGTGGGTCTCATTCAATAATCATTAAATGTTTGGAGGCACAATAGAAGACTTAAAATTCCATGAGCAGTGTGTGAAATTAGTTGTGTAGTATACAGAAGGCAAGTTTTCATTAAAGGTGAAGTCGAAAGTCGGGAGGTATCGCTAACCGAGTTGGATTTCTAACCAATAAGAGTAATAGTCTGTCTTTTCTATGTAGGAGGCCTGAGGTCAGGTTTTCATCCAACGGTAAAGTCGGAGGTCAGGATGTATCGGTAGGCAAGTTGGATTTCAGCAGGAAATAACCGAAAAGAGTGATATTCATTGTTTTCAGTTGAAAGTATTCTACGATTGTTTAATGAACGGTGGTGTAACCCTTGGTGAACCACCACATATCGAGCATACATATCGCACTGATCGCAGTCTTGTTTATGACTCGTATGAAGTGCATCACACTCGAGAGGATAAAACCGATGAATAGGAGATTGTTGCTTTAGCCGTCTTCTTTCCTTTTTTTAGCAAAAGTTGTTGAAATTATCTGAATTATTTAAGATTGAAGTATTTTATTGGTTGATCTCCAATTGATTCATGTTGATGCAATCTATGAATCCGACTATAAACAGATGCAGGTGTACCTTCTTTCTGGGCTGGATCTTCTCTGGGGGGGGGGTGATAGTGGATTTAGAAGAACATGCTCTATTATTACTGCCAAATTTGTCATCACGATTTTTTATCAAGTGCATCAATTAATATGCCAATATATATCTTTGTCGGTATGGGACTATCCTTCTTCCTGTAGAGCTTGAAAGTCGCAAACGTTATATCTTATTGCCAAGAGGAGATCCAGAGGGACTTATTAAGATGGGTTGTGACATTTGCTATGGATTGACTCTGCCCCGAATAGTCTGTCAATATTAAAGTCGATTGTTTTGAATGTTCAGTGCTGGATTCTTACGATGCATTTTGCAGAGTTGTTATAATAATTACTGAAGTCGATTTTTATTTCTTTCGATTAGTGTATAGGATTAGATATATAGGATTGTATGTATAGGATGTAAATGATATCTGCAATTAGGGGCACCGAGACTGGGACATTAGAAGTTGCGAAGGGATTATATCCACCTTCTTCATCTTTTTGAGGAAGAAATAGCCACCTTTCTTCCATTCTAAATATTTAAGATTGCAGAAATTATTGGGAAATTCCGGATATACGTTGTTCCCGGTTTTTCTCGGTGTCATACAGCTTGTTAAAGCAATCCGTCAATAGTATATCTTTTGACTTTGAGTCGTCTAAGACGGAGAAGAAACTCGGATCGTCTGCCTTCTTTCACTGTTTCCTACTGTCGAAAATTTCAGGGGAGGGGGGGGGGGGGGGGNAGAGGAAGGAGTGGTCACTTTCATCTCTAAAATTTAGATGGACAGATACCATAATTAGTATCTCGAAATATGAAAGAGGATCATTTTTTGTGTCTTAATATAGAGGAAGTGGTTTCTTTGAGAGTGTTTTATTGACTGCAGAGGAAGGAGGTGATATGCGAGAATTGGGAGGGGGGAGGGGTACATTTGCGAGGAGTGGGTGGGGGGAAGGGGTACTATTTTATTCAAAATTTTGAAATCAAGTTTATTAAAGAGAAAAAAGATTTATTAAAAGTAAAATATTGAATTGGTATTCATGGCTCATATCAGTTGAAGTTGTAATCAATAACAAAATATGAATGCAATTGCAGAACTCTGTTCAGCGAACATTTTTCACCCACTAATCAATTGATGCAATTCAGTTAAAAATTTGATTGATAATTTCTCATCTGAAAGAGAAAAGTTTTTTTTTTTTTTTTTAAATCGCAGCATCGCTGAAATCATTCCAAAATTATTTCATCTTTTGAAGCAAAAGTTCAACTGGGCTCACTTGGAGGTCAAAGGTCAACTTTGTTTGCGTGTAATTTGCAAAGTATACTCAAGTTTATCGCTGTTGGTTGTTTGCTTATTTATTGTTAGCGAAATCCTTTCAATTTTTACAATAATTTTCTTAATGAGAAATTATCGAAGTTGATGGGCTATTTGAATGCTCAAATTTTGCTTATTAGTTTACCTTTAAAGATTTACCAATTTACGGACGAGAAACTTTTTCTTTTTTTTTAGCTCAACATGGCTATACGATTAATTCGTCCTTCTCTTACATGTGATATGCTTCACATTTATGTTGCCCATATCATATGTATATGACATATGTCATATGTTTTTGGCATTTCAACGATAGAAGATGGCATTCTTAATTTAGTTTCTTCTATAATTGCATTACATATTGAAATATGATTGATGTATTATTCTTTAATAGTTCGCTATTCAATGTGCACCTAATTGAACGCATTGAAATGTGGGGTGTTTTGCTCAGCGGGAATTCGCTATAAGAGCAAATCTTTATACATTTATAAATAAATTTCCCATTGAAATTCTTTTAAAATGAAAAAGTATATTGTAGCTGAAGTTTTCTTTTTTTTTTGCTTTATAAAATTGATCACATAAATTTTCACAAAAAGATTATTCGAATTGATTAATAGCCAAAAAATGAAAAAAAACAGAATTAAATATAAAACATTAGATGCGAATTTTTTTAAAATATTTCATTTATATCTTTTTTTTTTCAAAGAAAGTATCGAGCTTCTCATCCTACAGCAACCTAAATTCTTTCAAAATACAATAGTTATAGCTGAGTGATTCGAATAAGTTCGGCATATCGCAGTGAATTTCGAATGTTAAACGAAGTGTCCAAAATTGTTCAGTTATAGGTGTTATGAGTGTCCAAAAAAACCTCTATAAAAGTTGGCAAGCATATCTCATTGTTGATAAAAGAAATAATGGAACATTTAAAACCGGGATAAATCGAATACTGAAGATTATTATCTATATTAATTATTGCTACATATCAATACTACATTCAAATATACATAAAGGCAATTGCAAATATATAGGAAATACGGTAAATACACCTTAAGAATACGTTCTTAGAAAAATCACCGTTGACTTTTATTGTTCAATTAACCGAACATGCTCCAGCTTTATGTTTCATTTTGAAGTATTTATGAAAATAGCTTTAATTTCCCTTTTTTTTTCCCACTAAGGTTTGGCAACTTGTCTGTTCGCTTAAATTGTTGTTTTGTGAACGTTTTTGCTCGTTCTTGTTGTTCATGCTGATATACTTTTCCATGTTTCCCCACGCGGGGACGTTAAAATAAATAAATAAATAAATAAATAAATATTTTAAGAAGTCGACTTCAAAATGTGCACAACCCATGAGAGCATTTCTTTGTATATGAAATCGGTACTTCCTTCATCAAATCCCTATCAATCCGAGAAAGGAATGCCGCAAATGCTAATGAGTAGATGTGTTTGAAGAAAACCTTCCCAATTACGATGTTTGCATGCTAAACGTTGTATTGCGAATCGCACCAATGCCATTCGCCTATCGTAAAGCCAATATGCAATGGTAATTTTTGCTCTTTGAACTGTCAGATGCATGCGAACATCAGTTGTATTTTAGTTTCCCATGCAGGAAAATTAGTAAATCTAGTCGTATTTTTACATAAGTGTATAGATTTCAGTTAAAAGTTTCCGATTTTATAGGTTGAATTGAAAAATTCGATCACCTCCCCACATATTAGGAGAAATTCAGAAGAATAAAATTGATGAATTGGTGAAATGCAAATTCGGAAAGAGTAAAACTCAAGTTGTTTCTGGATAGTCAATTAACTAGTCAAGCAATCTCCTGAAGAAACCTAGACTGATTTATGATCTGGATAGATCTCATCAGCAAAATTATCGAAAATTCTACATATATGAAATGAATAAAAGTACTGCTAGAGATATGTGTTTTAAGTAACGAACAATGGAACCCATTAAATCGCATATCCAATTTTACATACAGATTTTAATTGCATCAAGGTATATCCTTATCACGAGAATAAAAGTTTTCCTTTCCATTTTTCAAGCCCTAAGTTCAAATGAACGATCATTTTCGATGAAGTAAACAAAACTTGCCAATCGTTGAGTGTGATGATTACGTAATACACACGAGAATGTTGGATTATGCAAGAACTCATTAAATCTGAAGTTATATCCAACGCATATCCAATAATATGTTTTAAAATTGAAAATTTTTGTTTTAAAATTGAAAATTTATTTTCCACCTGTGAAAAAATGGAAAAAATAGAAAAAATAAAAAAAAAGAGAAACGAATTTCCACTTGCGAATAAGCTCTACTGAACGTTTCTGTCAGCAAACTTTATAACAAAAGCTTTTCTTAGTCATAATAAAAATTGCCGGATTATATTGTGCATATTGTTATGAATATATATTATACATATAATCGTCATTATGTATTTGCATTCGTCTATTTAATAATTCCAATTCAAGTACCACTAGGGCTTATGTGTGTTGAATACTGTAGATATGTGTCCTGCAGTAATTTTGACTTTTTTGACCACTATCAAAAGGTGTTATAAATAATTAAATGTATTAAAAATATTCGATATACTCTTTATAGCCGATGCAGTTGAATTTTCAAAAGAAATGAATTGACTATGTGCAATGTAAAATGTAAAAGTGCATATGGCGGCGGTTCACCTTTGAATAATCTGTAGTACTTCCTGCATTTTTTCTAATAGAATTCCCTGCCATTTGCAGGAATCTATTTGAAGAGAGGATATTTGGTAACGAAGTGGTTGAACGAATTGCCTTCTTTGCCACTTAATCGATACAAAACAAAGTGGTCAATGGTCAGTGGTCAGTGCAAATAACGTAACCAGCTTTCTGAGGACAACAATAAGCAACTTCAGAAAGTGGACAATGGAAATGAGAACACCAAGCAGGTTTCTTTAGCGATATACCAACTTGACAACGTAATTGTTGTTTTAATTTTACTTTAGGAAATATCTTATGTTTTAAAGAATTCGATGAACTAAATTTACATAACTATTCTTTGCTTCTAAATTATACATCTTTTATTGAAGCTATTCACTAATAGAAATAAATAAAAATTTATTTCGAATATTATTGCATAATATTAAGTATTCTCTTGGATTTCTTTTGCTTCTATTTCCTATAATATCGAAAGTCGATTGGTTCTTATGTGAAGTGAGTTTTAAAAGTTGTTTATTCATTTATTTATTTG
The DNA here is from genome assembly GCA_006503575.1 of Baylisascaris schroederi. Classification (NCBI taxonomy): domain Eukaryota; kingdom Metazoa; phylum Nematoda; class Chromadorea; order Rhabditida; family Ascarididae; genus Baylisascaris; species Baylisascaris schroederi. Next base: position 325,326 of record QEWY01000165.1, on the reverse strand, counting down.
TTTGTTTATGTATTTAATAAGCTTATTTAATTTTTATGTATTAGTAATTCAATTTGTATAAAATTTAGTGCAGTATAGCATGCAAATTAATTAGTCTTCTCTTGTATAGTGAAGGAGATACTAAACAAAATCATATCATTCTACTTTTTTTTGAGCGCTCTCAAATGAGTCGCCGATCGTATGAACGGTTAATTAGATATGCAAATGATTTACTTTCGTTAATACGCTTAAGAAATCGATAGACGCATTTCAGCAATTTCAGGTGATATCTTTGCGTATCGTCAATGTTTTCTACTCGTGGAATTTGAATATCTATTCTGCCATATAAATTTCGAAAAAAAAAACATCAAAATTTCTAGATGCCTTCTCATTACAACAGTAAAATGACTCATCAAAAAGGTAAATTTCAGGTAAATATGCAAATGATATTGGATAGTAAGTTCACGTTCCATAAGCAAAAAAAACACTTAAAGCGCTTTTTTTAAAGATTTTATTCGTTGAACAAATCCATAAGAAATAAATTTGATCGATTGTAATTATATTTGTAAATTTTTTTTATTCGAAGAGCCATTTAATAAGGCAATGAACTCATTCAATTGAGTGTTACCAACCGATAGAAACATAACGACAAATATTCGTTCGTAGATTTTTTTATTAGTTTTTATTTATGCAATTTGTGAAATATTCAGAGAAGCTACTCAAAAAGAAAACGAGAAGATAAGCTTGATAGTTAAATGGCATTAATACGATCCAGATGGGTGTCAGGAGAAAAGTATGAACTTTAGGATGGTGTTATATAGAATGATGACGAGAATAGCCTATTAAATGCAGTTGTGTCGAGATGATGAAACACATATTGGCTTTAGCAATCAATCATTGCCGCTTGGTCGCCTCAATGAGACTCCGCTTAGCGACACACTTAAAAAGCCGATGCTGCAAATCCACTTGCTACTTTATCGTTCATTTTCATTCGGTTTATGTTGAGAAAATTTCATCGTATTTCACTAAAAATTTTTGGGGAAGAGGATTGAGGGAAGGCGAGGTGAAAGGGAAGAGAAAAAGACGCAAGTATGGATTTGGGCAAATCTAAATTATCAAACTGGAAAGGATAGGTATTATACCTTATAGGTATATAAAGCGTATAGTTATACATACAGGTATAGATGTAGAAAGCATAGCATGTCGTTTTAAGATGAATTTTCAAGGAAAAGTTTATCTCTTAATAAAATATCTCAATAATTCAGAATTCAGTTAGATAACATCGAAAATTTGCAACTCAATCATTTATGTTGAATTCGAATATTGAAATACTGCTAAATTATAGCTGAAATGCCTGTACGTAATAGTAGATCATCTCACAACATGAGTGGATTTATTTCGCTAGGTGCAATACCTGATATGTCCTTTTCTAATTGCTTCGCACCTGTCATTAATGGCCAAAAAGGTGAACGAAGTCAACTACGATGGAAATTATGAAAATTTACTTCTCAAATTGTATTGTTTTAATTTATTTCTATTGTTTTTTCTTTTTATTTTAACTTTTAATGCCCCTTATTGCATGTAGTATTTCATTACGATGATTTTGCTTAATTTTCTATGAATAAATTGTATGTGAATCCACTATCATACAGGCAAGAATCCAATTGCTATTGTACGCATTTTTTATATGGACTTTACTTGAAGCAAGTTGGCATCTCTATATTGGAGAAGGAATTTTTCTATTATTAGGCAAATATCGCCGAATGAAATCTCTATCGCTCGAATGAGCGTATTTTATCAATCCTATAATTCATTAATTCTTATCATTCATTAACGAATTTTTTAGAATATATAGTTTTAATGATCTTTTTCATAGCGTTTTTTTAATAAAAATTCAAAAAATATATTGTAGAGGTCAATCGATATTTAAAAGAAAATTTGCTTTAAGAAATTTTTTCTATATGATTGTTTTTTTACACTAAATTATGAGTAAATTTTAATAAATAATTAATAAATGATTTGACCTAATGAATTTTTTCTTAAAGAAATAATAGAAGAAAAATTTATTCGTTAAAGAATAGTTATAAAATTTAAACAGTTAAAATTTCTTAACGTATTGAAAATATCGAAAATATATTTTTATTTTTCGATTATTTTTATTGAAATATTCTTTCAAAAAAAAATTACATAATTTTTCCTCAATTTTCTATCATTTTTTTCTAATCAACCTATTTTAAAATATCAATAGAGCATGAAAAATTACAATTAATTCATATACAATCCCTGTCTATTTTAAAAAAAAAAAAAAAAACTGCTCTCGCACACTCGTTGTTCTTTCCCGTTTTTAAATGACTGGCCTTGACATACTCATATGCATCGCTCTCGACTTATTGTTCACAAATGTCTTTGAGTGAGCTTCTTTCGAGAGTTTTATGTCTTTATGCAATAGAGAACTCCTAAAGAAATCATTTCGTTCCGCTACCTTCTCATCACCTGGAAGCTATTTAAGGGTTCTTGTGGTTCCACAGCTAGCAGATGGCAGATGGCTGATCATTAGAACTTTCACATTTTTCACCAATAAGCACTGTCACAATCGAAGTGGCTACTTTTACCTCTTTTTATGCTGGGAAGAGGGGGGGGGGGGGGGTAAGCATACCTAGACGATCCTGTACACTGTGAAGTTGACCTTTGACCTACGGTCAGCACATCTGTCACTCCGCAATTATTTGACTGAAAGCTTGAACGTTCGTAGACATTCTCGTCTGTTGACTTCACTACTCATAGCAAATAGACGTTGTTTAGATTGCAATATTTTTCTCTCACAAATGCTCTCTTTTATGAGCTATTAACTGAACATTTACAGCATATGAAGAAATAAGCTGAATTTTTGATAATCTAAATACAACTTGATTGCCGGCATGATTCTTTCTTATTTAAATTGCCGCTATTTCCTTGGTGAAATTTGATCCAAAAATTTTCTCTACTCTATTAATAGGTTGATATTTATATGTCGAAAAAAAATCGCCTAACCATAGAAGAAATTCCACTCGAAACAGAAACAATCAAAAAGAACAACCTATTGCAGCGTTACGAGCAATGAGCGAGATACAGTCGGATCGTATCAGTACAAGTGAAGCGCAAACAATTGCACTTTTAAAAGCAAATGCTTGGTTTGTTATTAGCTAATTCCTCGTGATTTCCCTCCTCAAACATCGTTCTCTTCCCGTTTCGACGCTTTATTTCTTAATGCCTCTCTCGCCTATGTATATTATATCTATACCTATTTAAAGAAATATATATTAAAAAATTGGATTATTATTTATGAGAGAGACGAATGATAGTTAAGCTCATATTAGCATAGTAGGATTATTCATACTTCAAGAAGTGAGCTGTCTATAGAAGGAATTTAAATTAAACATCTCGAATGTTTTTTTCATCACAATTATTGAACCACCAAAAAAGTTACTGAAATTAAACTTTGTTGCGATTTCTTTCAAAGCCTCTATTACTCCTCATAGAGAAACGCTTAGATAATTTGTTGGTGGATTCATTTTTTGGTCACTGATATATTTCCATAATCTTAAATTTTAGTTAATCCTTTGCAATCCTGAAATCTTGAATACAAATTTTTTCTATCTAGCTAACAATTTCCTTTTAGAACACATATCGATTTGCTATTTATTCATATTTTTGTTGAAAAATTTTTATTTCATCTGCATTTTTTTTCTATAAAAATTGTTTAAAAATATTCACATATATATGAGGCGTAAATTTTTAAACGATCAGAAAATCTTTATGCTTATTTATATTTATATTTATATTTATATTTATATATTCATATTTATATATTTATATAAGCAATTCCCAACGTATTTTACTGCTAAGAATGCCGGAAAAATTCAATGCCTCCATTTTTTTTCTCAAATTTGTCTGCGATTCGATCAATATAGCTACATTATCTGTTTGATGAAATATTGGGGTAATTTCGTTGGTTTAATCTTTGATTTATTGCGCTCATAACTGCGTTTATTTTCTTGCCTTGCATAATGCTCTTTCCAAGAATTTTTCAAACCATTTACTTAAATTACTTGACTTCTTAACTATTGATTATCTTGTCGAAGATTCAGCAAAAAATAGACAATTTTCAAAACAAGTTAAAAAAAACATGCACTAGGCGTTGATAGGATATTTGCTTTAACATTCCCCCTATTCCAGCGATTAGCTTTAATAATTAGCAAAATTAATAAATATAAAAAAAATACTCGTCTTCAGATATTAATTGAACCAACCGGACTCAATCCATAATTCTCCGTCCATTATAAAATGATCCACTGCCGAATATAAAATGCATCCAACTTTTCTTCTGTCTTCAAATGTCTGTAACTTTGAATGCTATCGGAGATCTCACTATGGTATATATTGCACTTAACAACTATCATAACTCTAAGTTCAATGGTTCAAAAGTTGAAACAGTCAGGTAGATAGTAGACATACACATACATACATATATACCTGCAGACACGACATTGTCATAGAGGGGACTTGTATGCAAATTTAAAAATCGCATGAGTAGCAATTTTTCACGCATAACGCCAAAAAAAAACAAACTTCTATTTGCCAATAAAGTTAAACTTAATTCAATTTTCATCAAGAATTGGGTGGAATTTAAAAATTATGAGTTTTGTGCCGTTGAAAACGAACATTTAAATGTTTGAAGTCTATTTCGTGCTTTTCAACTTTTTTTTTGCATTTTCTAAACAAACTTGCTAATAATATAATTGATTGCTGAACGATATTAGATATATGTAGCCGAATTTCAGCCGCATCATAGTTATTGTTTATTCATCTTCGATTAATTTTTTTTTTTTAAATCAATGAAGTAAAAAAAAATGCGATAGAGGATCAATCTGTGATCTCAAAAGAGAGCAACGCTAAAAATAGAAGATATCCTAAAAGAAAAGAAAAATATTCTAGGCGTGTAAGACGTTGTAATTGCTCGTGTCATACAATGCAACCATCTCTACTAATCTATCCACAATTTGCCGTATTCGAACAACGAGGTGGTGCATCAAGGCATACGCTCACTAATCGAAGCCAACAAAGAATCGCTATTAAGGTAAGTTATAATTAAGCTATTAAGGTATTAACGTATGCTCTAATCATTATACACAATATTCACAGAGATATAATCATATAACTTTCCTAAATTTCCTAAGGTTTTAGGACTAATTTGCTATAGCAGATGATCCATCGTATTGCGGAATACTGGATAATACGATGTCTGAATAGTGGAATAGATTTGAAATTTGTATCGAATTTAATATTAATGCAAATATATAAGCAATGATTTCGTTAAATATCGTGTAATATTGTATTTTCGATGACCTATGAAAATCTTGCTCGCTGGGCAAATGCTTTACCATCGAGCTACTGATAGCATCTACATCAATGCAGGTAGTAAGAAGTGGAAAGGTCCGCGGTGGCTCAATGGTAGAGTACTTGTCGGGAAAACCTGGGGTGTCAGGTTCGCCTTCGTTTATGAACAAAATATTTTTTATTGATCTTCAAAAGCACACATCATTACCCCAGTCTGAACCTGACTATATATGACTCCAAAACAAATCATATAATGAAACAATATTATATTTGAATTGGAAGAGATGCATTGAATTTCAGGTGAAATGTAGTGATAATAGGCTATACAAAGTGAATCCAGTCTACTCATTTCTCGATCCAGGCGCATCACAACAGCTTGATGTAAGTATATATACGGTCACTCATAAATTTTTTATTGGTAATTTCCTAATATTTGTAAATCGATGCTCAAAATGTTTCATAGACAATTTTGAATCGATTATCAGCGATATGCGAACGGTCGATTTAACGGACGATTCGGGAAGCTGAAGCATTTAGGAGATCATGATGCTTGAGCACAGAAAGGGACACTCCACTAGACGATTTGCATGGATTTGAATTGTGCATATTTTTCGTGCGTATGAATTAGCATAATTTATGACACTTTTCTAAGTCTAATCCACGTTAGTTAAAGCCTCATAACCTAGTATTATTCACTTCATGTGGCAATTTTCTAAAAAAAAAACACATAATGTGCTTTTGAAGGTAGCACGTGGAGGTGGCTTCAAAAAGAAGGATAAACTAGTGCTAATGTTTGTGCTAACAAAAGCCGATGAAACGGACGCAAAAGGTGTATTCGATTCGAATATCGATAAACCCAACCAACTTATTGTACCACTTTGTGTTCGTGAATAGAACTTTTGAAGCGAATTGTTCATTCACTGCAATATTGCCTTCAAAATAATAGTCTCTTATGCTTCAGAGGCAATATGTCATTAATAGCAATCCCCCAAATATTACAATAAAACCTCCCGAACAGAACTCTTTAAAAAATTTGCCAAATCAAATATGGAAAAGGTGGCAATAAACGATTGTAAAATTCTAATCAACAAATTCTGAGTGCTATAATTAAAATATAGAATTATAATTTATAGAATAAAACATAACGATTATGAGAAATTATACTATAGAATAAAAATTAAAATTAAATTTTGGATAGATTTGAAGTGTTGAAAGAATCATAAGGATTGGAATGTATATAAGATGTATTTTAATCTTTTAGTAGATAAATTCTGCTGAAATTTATTCAACATTGATCCTTCAATTGCTCTCACTTTTCTTTTAATATGAAATTCTTTTTCTTAAATATTCCACTCATAATTATTTATATAATCGTTTAAATTTTATTACTTAATTATTGCCTAAGAATATGGTCTTGAACGTCTAATATCTCATTCAATGAGACTAAATGAGTCTCGTTGAATTTCGAAGTGAATAGAGCTGAGATTGTCGTATAGCGCTCTCAATTGGACGACAATTTTTTCTCTTTATTTTTTTCGACTGTCAATAGGAGAGTGACAATCCCGATCGTGACAGCCGCAACAAAATATCAATCATTTATTGTTCGAATTGGATATTTTATAGCTTGCTAAAAGCGTAATCCATCTAAGATCCTCATATGTCTGTTTAGTTGATGCTTGTCTCATGAAAAAAAAAAACACTTCTGAACAAATACCATTGGAAAAAAATTGAAAAAAAGATTGAAAAAAATGAAAAATTTTAAACTTTTGTGCGGCCATTCAAAAAATTTAGCCGAAATCAATAAGAATTTGGAGTGTTTTTTGCTATTATAATAATCGACCACTCATCTAAATTTCATTTTTTAAAAATTTCCAATGATGGGAAATTTGCTGAAAAAATTTGCTGAAAATAGCCTGAGGACTGTCAGCTTAATGCAATAACTGCTGCAATGTTTCAGAATTACTGAAAGAAACATCTTGTCGTTCCATAAAACTAACCACCATTCCATGTCTTAAATATTAGAAGATGGGCTATGCAATATGCCTACATACCGTGAAAAGGTTCATAGATGAATAAATCAAAGAAACCCATCAATAACAAGCAAAAGAATATCATGCTGAAATTTATGCTCACTTAGAGACACCCATTCAACCATATATTTTACCACAAGCCTAATACTAGTCTCCAATCTAAAATATTAGCATTTCCCCTGCACTCTATTCTCTCGAGGTAATAGGCGGTAAAAGGGGTAAAACTTCGGGTTCCAGATAAAAACTGACCTAGACCCAAACCCCTACATTGACCTGTTGGTAGAGTTGTTCATGCTTATTATGTGATAAAAAGAAATCGACAATATTTTATACGTCACAAATAAGAATCGACAAAAGTTGTTGGTCAAAAGCAGCTCAGAGTGCATATTTGATGCGAAGCGATTTTCCTACTTTTGGCCGAGAATGATTTAGGTTCGATAACGCAAGTTACCCCTTTATTGACCTGAAATACACCCCCTAACTAAAGCTGTCTCATTTATATATAGCTGTCCCATATATATACACACATATATATATATATGTATGTATATATATATATATATTAAATCGAGCACATACTACTATATCCAATAGAGGGTGAAAGCTCGAAGATGACAGAAATTTAAAATGGTCTCAATATTCGTCGAATTTGATGCGTCCCTTAAATGAAGAGAACTCAAACTGCAATCGACACCGAAATACTTAACGAATTACTTCAACGATGAAAGTATTCATAAATAAAAAAAGCGCATTTTGTGCTTCCATTTCACATAAAATTTTGCATAAAAAATACGATGGAAAATGAAATTTTTTCAAAAACATATCAGATAAAGGCATGTCACATCGACTATGAGTTATAAATCCCTCTTAACCACCCC
>QEWY01000165.1:304686-315827 GCA_006503575.1 Baylisascaris schroederi | reverse complement strand
CCCCCCCCCCCCCCCCCCTCTCGCTGCTTCATAGAGAATGAATACATAGAAAACAATATTCTGCAGAATATTCAAATGAGCATAATTTTCGCAAAGCGTGTGCACTACACTTTCGATTCCCCTGACTGATTAGAAATAGGAATTACGTTTCTGAAGGAAGTAACCATAAAACAGTGAATAAAAACATCAAAAATATTACGCGAAATTAATTTAAGATTGCTGACAAATATGATCCCAATAAATTAGGGAAGAATGAAAAACGAACGATTGCAGGAAATGCATATAATCCGCTTAAGATATTCGGATTCAAATTACAAACGGAATTGCCGTTTATAAGAAAAAAAAAATTATGTTGTATTTAAATATTGAATAAAAACTAAAATATTATGCAAATATTGCCTAATCATACTAATAACATGTATTTCACCTGAATCCAATATAATTTTCCAATTCCTGAAAAGAGGAAAACAAGCATTCATACATAAAACAAAACAAAAAAAAATACCCATCGCATCAATTACAATAGCGAAAAAAAGCTGCACAAAATGCATCCATATAAAAAGAAAAAAAAATCCGCGGAATTTTACCGCTTATATAGGATTGTAAATGCGCTCATTTTTTGCAATTAACAATCTTACATCGAAATATTTGAATAAAAACAACAAAAACAGAAATTTTCGTATTGCATTGCATATCATATCAGAAAAAAATAAAATAGAAATGCAAATAAAGAAAAACTTAAATTGCAATGAAAAAAAAGAGAATAAACAAAACGCATTGTTTAGAAAGAAATAAATGCAACAAATGATAGAAATACCCAATATTATGCAACAGACATGAGAGGAAATGCAAAAATTGCAATGGAAATGCAACAGATGCAATAAATGCGTAGCATCCATAACAGACCACAATTTCAATTATTTTGCATCAAAGATGTCTTTCATCTGAACTTTTTCGATTAAATATTATGCAATACAATTGCGGCGACCTAAAAAATATACAGAGAGAGAGAGGGAGAGAGAGAGAGAAAGAAAGAGACGTAAATATACAAAAATTTATAAAATATAAGCAGGTTGTTCACTTCAAAGCTCCAGGAATAAATAATACAACAATAATTATGAGTTATCGATTTAATATAACTTCGAATTATGCAACTTTTTTTAAAAAGAAAAATTCATAATTTTGAAAAATATAAGCAGATCGCCATAGTAAATGCCCAATGAACAAATAATTATCAAGCAGTGTGCAAAAGGGAATAATAAACGAAAGAAAAGTGAGCTCATAAAGAAAAAGAGCTTTATTTTTAAAGCATATGAAATGAGCTAAATCGAATCGGTAAATTCTAGGGAAATGATTTCCTATATATATTTGTAAAATCCCTTTTTTTCTGCGAATTTGCATAAAATCAATGCAAAGGTATTAAGCTAATGTGGAATATACGAAAAGTTTAGAAAACATCACTTTTACAAGAAAAAAAATCGCAAAAACATTAAAAATCCACCCAACATTCTTTTCAAATGGTCCCAGAAAGTAAATGTGACTGCGATCACGACGATCACACTCGAATAGAATAGATTTTTATTAGTCAAAAAAATAGATTTTATGTCATTTATTTCTTTCTATCCATTTCTCTTCAATTCGAAATGATTAGACCCTATCATATGCTTTATACTGATTAGCTGCTTACATCACTCATTGAGAGGAGAGGTAATACAATGAAAAACGATCCGATCGGCTATTGCCAACTAGCTGGCTGATGATGCCATACAGCACAAGATGCCAAAAAAAAACAGACAAAAGCTGATCGCCGCTTAAGATGCCGTATTCGATGATTTCACAACGAAAGGCCGCTTGGGAAAATGTTTTCGCTCGAAAATCTGTGTGCCCAACCGTCTGCGCTCTTGCAGCATCTTCACGTCCCCATCCACATAGGTTTCAATGAACTCGTTTACCGTATCATTAAAAAATACTTTCTGCATTTCGGATCTGCAATTTAATTTCCATTTTGCAACAATAAAAATGAAACATCGCAGGTGCTGACCACTGGTCAACTGGTCAAACCCTGGCGGACATAATGATCTTGACTTGCATTTCCTGCAGTTCCCATTTTCTAAAGATCTGTTTCCAGTCTCACACCTAGGAAACATCCAACATCCCCTTCGATGTGTCCAGGAAGCAGTTGTGCATACCCCAACTAACCCCTCCCTTCCCCTCTTTTCTCATCTCAGCAATACACCATGAATCCCTTGGATTTCTAAGGTTGTGCCTTCTATATAATCATAAAAGCGAAGTCCTGCTGTAGCGAACGCATTCAACGCATTTCTTGGCTGCATTATTATTTAAATTGCTATGGTTTTCCGTGAAATTAAACTATAAAAATATAGCATAAGTGAAAGAAGATGTGAATGAATTCATTCATTAAAAAACGCTGAAGGATTTTAAGAGAAGGAATTCATGTAGTGAATCAAATGATCACCTATTATGATGAATCTAAGTTGAGAAATCGAATTTGAAAATTCCCTCTATGAATGAAATTTCAGTTATGAAAAAAAGGAGCACCAAAATAATGTCAAGAATTTAATTAAAAAATATGCTAAACTTGAGTAAATATCAACCGCATCCCAACTTCAGCAAAATAGCAATGATTGGCCATATTCCCGCTGCTAGCTGCATCGGTAAACCTAACGGACAATAGCCGCCTTATACCTACGCTTTCAAATAAAATATGAGACAAAAGTGAATAAAAAAAAGAACTACCTAAGCTGATTTCTGAGTCGCTCCATCGGGATGAGGTAGAACTCAACAAATCGAAGCACCTTCTCGACGTACATCGGCGACGAGAATAGACGGTGCATTGCAAATTCCGATAGCCAACCGTTGAAATCAAAATCTGTCTCCACATATCGTCGCATTTGCTCGTGTTGACTCCAAAACTCATTTACAAGCTCATAAATCTTAAAAAATCGTTCACTAGAAATTATTCTAAATAAAATACCATAAAACAACTAGATAGACCTAAGATGGTAACAATCTTTAAACTTTTTAGCGACGGATTTTTCGATGAGAGAGGAGAAGTCACTAAGGAACGGGCACATTTTCGTTCCCAAAATTATGGTATCATAGTATCGTACAAGAAAAGTAAAAAATGTTTTCCATGGTGAACACGCCGCTGTTTAAAAAGCTCTGATGAAAGAAGGCTTTTGATCGAAAATGCGGTGGAATGGAGAGCGGCCTATGGCTTCGGGAAGTTTACAAGGAGTTTTTAAAACGAGAATTACAACGATGATTTCCGACACACAGATTCACGCATATACTAATATCAGATGGGATGAAACTTTCCTCAGTGATAGCTCACAGAAATACTAACTCGTAGATTAAAGCAGCCGCATCGACAATGTGCGCTATAAATAAACAAAAAAAGAGTACACTTCTGGAAAGTTTGAAAATGTGAACATATTGGAAGTACATTCTGTGAGTGCGCTACGCCCTAGTGGATATATGCTTTCGTTGAATCTAATGATTCCGAATATGTAGTATACCGCATACTAAAATAATCGAGAAAACTGTAGGACCACACATGGATTCAGTGGATACGTCGATTCACTACCATACTTTATATTATCTTTCAATAAAACTAGAAATCGAGATAAACACTCAACACATACCTTCGCGCCTGGGAAACGACATCCAAGAACAAATCCCGGATCCACAGGGGGCGTGCATTTCAATAATCTCGACGTCTTTGGATAGTCAGCGTTCATTATACGTCCCTCGATCACACTTTCAAGACTCATTGCCAGAGTGGGTATCCCCACCGGAAATAACTCACATAGAATTGCCATATGATCGTAACGTGACCAACCAGTTAGAACTAATCCCTTAAATAACTTTCAATCAATTCTATACAACTTTTTTCGTCAAAAAGTGCACTTAAGACTTCTCAAAGGAAAAAAGAAATCAAAAAAGACAATAAATAAATAAATCATACGTCCCTAAAGTCATGAAGTACACCAATTTGGAGGCCAATAAAGCATGAAGTACAATTAGCAAGTGATTGAGTGAGGTAACAAAGAAAACATCCAAAAAAAGGGGGGGGGGGGTTGTGGAAAACTTTTAAGCTTCAGTCATTAAGTCGATTCATCAACATCAAATAAAAATCAAACATATTAAAACGTCAAAGAAAATTTCGCTTATTGCCAAACCAAAATTATACAATTGTAATTGCAGGAATCCGAAGAAAAATCAACCAAACAAGTTCCCATTGTGATTCACGGAGACTCCCGTAATCGGTTTCCTCTTCCGATGTTCGGCGATTGCATCGCCGACCTTATATTGATGAGTTTTCATGTTTGCAAGGGCAAACGGTGAACCCTGTCGATCGTTAGATGAATGTTCTTTTCTAGCGATGGATATATTCGGAGAATTTTTCGAAAAATAGTCTCTCTTTACTCATTCAAGTATGCAAGGCCATTATTGACCACAAACATCGAAACAATTAACCGGTGGCAAAAATCCGCACCCTCCCCCCTCTTCATTTCCCCTTCCGAGATTTTTCAAGGTACTTGAAAAAACCCCTGCAAATAAAAGTTGAAGACATCCCCAACAAAATAAATAAAAAAACAAATCAAACAAACAATGGCTTACTCTCACCTTTGTTTATTAAAGAAGAATGTTTATTAAAAGAATAAAATGTGCAAAATTTAATTACAACCAAAAGACGCACCTGTATAAGATCAAAGTCTTTATAATTTGCGGTTAATTGCATAGTCCATGCCTCATTATTACGAATATAGTGGATTGGATTCGAGGAGTATCTCATAGGACCATCAGCACCTTTGAATGCCGATGCACCCCATACCTTCCCAAATGGCTGTAAAAATAAAGCCAATATCATCGCACTGCTTATAGCTGTAAGATAAAATGGCTCAGCAATGAACTACAAGCCAAGATTGATAAAGGTTTATGCTTCATTCTCGTTGTTGAAGTTACTTTCGATAACCGCTGATAAAACGCTGTGCAGACTCGTTAAACTCCGTTAATGCGAACTTCCATTGCATGATGCAGCAAGTGGAATAAGTTTCAAGTTTAGATTCCTTCTACGCTGTCCACTGAGTATAAGCCACCTTCTCTGATAAAACGCTGTGCAGACTCGTTAAACTCCGTTAATGCGAACTTCCATTGCATGATGCAGCAAGTGGAATAAGTTTCAAGTTTAGATTCCTTCTACGCTGTCCACTGAGTATAAGCCACCTTCGTTGAAAAGCTCCTACTTAATCGTCTGCCAGCATCGACATTCCATACAATATTGAATAAACGAGATCGAACTGAATGAACTAACCCACCTTCTACCACATTCTTTTGTATTTATCATTCCTCTTAAATCCGTTATCACCAAAGGATGATATGAAGAAACTGCAAAAAAAAATCAACCTTAAGGGCAAACCACGTTCCAGGTGAGAGGTATTGACTTAAATCTTCAGCATATGACCATAGTACTGGTTCAATCAAATCTGGCAATTTATACAATCGTAGATCTTCTTCAGCAACTTCAACCAACATATCATGCCATGCCAATACCGATACCTACAATCATTACTTCATTTCTAACAACCGATATCACGCATAAATAAGCGTTTAATACAGTATACCTAAACAGTTTAATACAGTAAACTATCTACCGAGAAGCATTAATAAACAGCACTCATCCCACTCCAGCTATAAAAAGAAAATAACAAACGTCTCGTCACTTGATTTATCGAAAAACTTACTCCCTTATAAAAACAGGTTACCAATATCAGTAGGTTCATCTATTTAGCTCATTTGAATATTTTTATATGAAACACTATCTAGTATATATTCATTTTATACACTGCTGCATAACCCCTTCATATATTACTGAAGATGAAATATTGCTTCATCATCTCTAAGTCGAACAGTTTGCAAAACACTTACAAAGTCACAATTTTTTACCGGAAGTTGGGCTTGAACCTATGTCACATAGATTACTATTCAGCGATATAACCAGCTGAACAAAATGTGAAAGCTTCATTCATCTATGTTAGCATAGATGTAACGATGTAAACATACAGGTTTAACCGCGTTCATTTTGATGTGTTCAGCAACTCTAGCCATATGCCATAGCATTGCCCTCTCCTTCGAGCCATGCTGCCTCATCGCTTCAATCGTACTGTTACAATAGCCAATCTGTAAATTGTTCACTTACAAACGCCCATAAAGGCATTAAAATTTCCACGCTTTCGATATTGTAGTCCATAAAATACGCTGCAAACATCTCCATAACGTATATATTCCCTTCTTATACTGTAATATCGGAAAGAAAACGAAAAAAAAACAACATTCGCAAATGACTGACAAATGGTAGGAAGGAAAAGGCAGATGGAGGTTAGAGGGTAAATAGAAACCCTTACAAAGGCCGAATCTTTCACAGGAGGCCGGGCTTGAACTTACGACACACATATTACTTTCAGTGCCCCAACCAGCTAAGCAATTTGTGAAAACACCGATCCTTACTACTAGAGCGATCCATTCTATCAACGCACATATATTCTGATATACACATCGTTAAAAGTACGCATCACAGAATTAACAAGGCTTTTGCCCGATTAAAATTGAATGATGTTGCTAATAATAACAACATCGATTATGATAATACCATAATATTATGACGTCATACGATAACGTCACATGACGTCATAACAACAATCATCAAACTGTTACATTTTCTGAACGAAGTTTGATATGTGGAACTGTTCACATACCAGCACGATCTCTCTCTTCTCTACAGTACTCCTCATATTCGCAATGATTTTTTATAAGTTTAACGCTATCAATTGCTTTCCCTCTCCCTCTCCGAATCAAATTGCTCCTTCATAATGCCAACAGTGATTACTTATAACCCTAACCGCGATTATATCAACCACCGTGAGCATAATAAATTTATAAAAATAACGATAACTGAATAGTCTATCTAAAAAAATAACCTGAAAAACTTCATCAGCACCCATATGAAAGAATTCCATTCCAAATTTGACGTGTACACTCATCACTTCGTCGATCATTTCTTGTAGCAAGTTCCATGCTGCATCGTTCGAAAAGCAAATCACCTAAACTCACTCACTGTTTAAAAAAAACAAAAACAAAAAGCAAAAACAAATAGGGCAAGTAAACGCATTAACAAATCCGCAGCAATCTGGAAAACACATTCCCGAAAACTGATCTTAAAAAGCCATGAAAGATGATGGCTAGATTTGAATACAAGTCTTCTGAATGATACCTAAATCAATGTGATAAGTATTTACTTTCTAAGTAATTACTATAACTATAGGCATTAAATAAAACAAAGGTAAAGCAAAAACTTAAGGAACTCTTCCCACGAAATAAGTCACTCTCTTCGAACATTGTAAAGCTATTAATCCATCGTCAATAAATGAACACTATATCCAATTACTATCTAATTAACTACTATAGAAGGATGGAACAGTAGGTATCACGCAAACTCGAAAAGAAATTCAAAGAATTTTCAAGTAACGAAAATCTATCTTATTTCAAAAAAATGTGATGAGAAACAAGCCTGAGGGTAAGCGGCTGCCTCACGGAGATGTGCGAATTGTTTCAATTTCAGTATCCATTCGAGATGACCAAACGTTTGAACGAGTGGAATCACCTTCAGGCCATTTGCTTGAGCTCCTTCCAGTATCTGATCGACCTAAAAACGATAACATTCGTCATCGACATATCTAAGAAGAAGATCTTGGTAAGTTCAACTCCCTCTCCTCCGTCCTGTGGATCTATAGAGATGAAAACTCCAACTTCGATTCCTTTCAAGGAATTTATTTTATTTTATTTTTTTTGTACATAAAAAAGCCTTGTCAACACTACCCATGAAATATTATTTAAATATAAATAATCCCTCACTAAGCTATGTTCGTTTTACATAGCTACCAGCCAGCTTCCCTATCTTACACTCTTCGATACTCTTATGTTGGTGTTGACCTATATTATTTCAAAATCCCTCTCAAAATAGAACTTCAAATCCCCCTTTCATGCCTCAGGAAAAAAACTCGCAGTAATAAAATAAAAAATTACATATCCAAGAACATTAAAACTATTGTGCTAAAACGATCCTATCCGTTACGATAGATCATCGAGCAACGATAAAGGCATTGCGTATGCTCATATGGAACTCACAAACCCTGATCCTGTCCATAACGCAGTAAATACCACGATAAGATGGTGGTCGTTCTCTTCCCCTCCCTTTCCCCTTAATCACTACAAGTTACAACCTTTATTGCCACAGTTTATGATCCTCCCCCCAAGCAATCGTTATGGCGTTACTTCATAAAGGTTGTCGAATCATCTCTGCAAAGGGGTTCATAAAAGTTACGAACCTGATCACGGGTATATGCATTACCGTTGACGGCAGATGCAAGACGACCACTAAACGGAAACATATCCTCCCATTCGAGAAGAACCCCCGTTGCGCCTAATAATTTCAGTAAACGAAACGTTTCGTTGAATAATTCCACCTGCAAAACATCATTAAAATGTAAATTAATTTCATACTGTATAAATATGAGCAAGAGGTTTTTACTAGACGTCCTTATGATCATTAAAGCCTTCAAACATAGAAAAAAGGATCAACTATAGCGAAGCAGATCGATTAGACGGATCAGTTTAATCAATCTGATCGTATTTCACGATCGGGATGGTAAATATTTTTCTGTGATACTTTGAGAACGAAAGGAGATCATTTTAAATAAACGTTCATAAATGCATCGCATTATATCCACCTCAATAGGCAAAACATCATATATATCTATGAATTACTCAAAATACAAGAATTAGCAACCCTAGAATGCTGAAAGCAAAGATCTCCAGACCTCCCCTTTGCGATCTTTTGTCGGCTTTTGGGAAAGCGAAGGAAAGAGTAATCCAAAATAAGCAATGGATATAAACACTAACATGAGTGCTAAACTGTTAGTGGTATGAACAACACCAGTTGTATATTTCAAAAATTCTCTCTTTTCTAAGCAGTGATAATCTAGAAAACCAGATGGTCACTTCCTAGGTAAACTTCACTTTTTTGCGTAAATTAAAAAGAACTTTAAAAAAGAACAGCGTACCCTTAAAGCACCTCCTTTGAGATCGAGATGAACAATACGTCTGATTGGAATAAAATTTCCGGCTGAATTCAATAATGGATATGATATGCCATCTATTTCTTTCTTGATATTAGTCTTCCTATAAAATGCGATCAGCATGCATTTTTAAGAAAAATAAATATACATATATATATAATTTGCAATAAAAATGTATGCCTTAATTTAAAATTGTAAAGTACTCTCAGTGTTATATCAAAAAGGGTTAGCCATCAAACTGGACATGAAAACATTATGGTGATGTTTTGGTGTTCATAGATCCATCTAGGTAGCGTTCTCTCATTGTTTTTTCTATTCTTTCCCCTCTTTCCGTCTGAAAAACCACAACTATAGCTGAGATAACTTCAATCGATTGCATGTCGATGTAGATGAAATGCAAAAAATAAAAATAAAAGTAAATAAAAAAGTCACCTCTGCAGGTTTACGAATTATTTCAGCATCGTCGTTAACAACCCGCCGTAACGCATCTGATTCCGCAACAACTTCCTCTTCTACCCTATCTTTCTGAATAAAACAACGTCTCCATCCAAATGTACCATTCAGAAACCAATTGAAAAAATAAACAAATTATTTTTTAGTTACCCATCTAAACGAAGCAAAAGATACACACCAAAAATTAGGACTTCTTTCCGTTTTCATCTCGAAGACTACAGAACATTCAAATACAACAAAACTCGTATATATTCTGCAAGAGAAGGCAAACTCACAAATCCCATCCACCAACAAGATTCGTCGAAATATTGAATCTTCAACGGATATAAAATGGGGTGTAATTTCAATCATCGAGAGGTGCACATCAAATTAGTCAGAATTTAGAGGATTTTAAACTATAAAATTGGGAAATATAAATATTCGGCTACGAGATTTATAACCAACTAAGTATATCTCATAATTTGCCAAGAAAAACGATGCAAATCATCGTCCTGTTATCATACAGAAGAGTTACTAATACCAAATTTTACGGGTAACTAATATAACCTCATCGAATGATGGAATGACTCCAACTGCTAAAGCATAATCACCTCCATCTCGAAGAGTAAGATGAACTCAAAACTTACCGATTCAACGATCCGCTTTTGTGGATCAGAATGCAGATGAGAGGCGACAACCGAGCACGCTAAAATGAATAACACTATAAAGAAGAGATCGATCAACAATGAACGACTGCTTCCGCAACGTAGTGCACGCCGCAATGCGCGCGGACAAAACAGCATCCCCTTGCCGTCGCCTGAAATAGTGAAATATTCACATAACGCCGTATCGCGGCGGAAAATAGGGTAATTTACAATTCGTAGCGGGCGTATAAAGTAAAATAAAAGCCTAAGAAGCCTAGTAGGCGGTACCGAATGCCTAGTGTAAAGCCAATGTGCCTAATAAATAGACTAAAACATTAAAGTATAACCCAATATGAAATGCTCTATTCTAAAAAATAATAGGCACAACGATAAATTTGCCCATTGTTCAAATAGAAATGAGAAAAAAATTTTTTTATTATTGTTATTATTATTACTGCTACTATTAATATTACAATAAGAATCAAATAGTTAGTGAAACAAAGAGATTCTTGATGCCAAAACGATGCAACGAATTCAGAATTCAGATGCCACCATTATGAGCAAAGATCAAGTAATAAAGAGTATGAACTAGACATAAGCACATATAGATGATTCGTTGGTGTGTTCACGTTGCTCAGGCGTTAAAGTTGTCCATCAGGCGTTAAAGTTGTCCACCTCAGACAACTAGGCTGTCAGATCAAAGCTTTATATGATCAACGTTAATAAATAACTAAAGGAAACAAAAACAACTTGGGGGAAATAAATGAAGAAAACACCTGAAGGGGGCGAGATACTTGCAAACATCACTGCGGAAAGGTGTATCAATTAGCATCTCATATGAATGGAAGATTTTAATAAAAGAGGTAAACAAATCGAAGAAACTATTTTTGATACACAAAAACAAATA
>QEWY01000165.1:291696-304261 GCA_006503575.1 Baylisascaris schroederi | reverse complement strand
TTTCTTCAATATTCTCGAAACATAACGCAAACCTTTTAGTGAGTCAAAGATCACTCGCCTACTTTTGATCTACCGAAACTTCTCCACAATAAAATTCATGAATTTCACCTATAAAGATGGGAAAGGTAGGAAACTACCTACCCGAAGGCAATTAGGGTAAAAATGTTACACTCATCGACTTTCACAGCAATAGTATAAAGTTTAATTTTCCATAAAAAATATGCAAATTTTCAATAAATAAAATAAATCCTTGAGATCGATTTATGTATTATTCAAAAATGTCAACAGTCTTTTTAAATGATGGTAAAAATTTATCATCGATATTTTGAAAATCTTAATGAATTCATAAAAATTTCCAAAATTATTTCTTTTTGAGGTAAAATATTTTAAACTGGCGAATATCCATTGAAATGACTCGAACTTATTATACTCATCGAATTATGCAGCATCTAAGTTAGTGACCGACCGGGCGATTCTAATTAAATATGCAAATGAATCTGCTTAGGAGTTGGTGATTATTAACTGAGCCATACAAATATATTAGACACATAACAAAATTACTTACACTTTAACTTCATTAAACTTTGACTAATTAGCAATTAAACTGTAATTAAAAAAGACACGAAATTGACTTCTCGTTTTTATCAGTGATGTTGAGAGACGATGATAAACTATCGATACGACAACAGAACAAGTGGAGAGGTATATTAAAGGAGACAGCAATGTGTCTTCTTGCTCACCTTCTTGATTTTGTTGAGACCTATACGGCCCTTTGTTTAACCCCATTAAAGGATCACAGCATCTTCGTTCACTTAGATTCAACTCTATAACGTAGAGCTCATTTTGGACTCCGACTTTTCCATCCTAAAGGTTCATTCTGGACATAGACTTTCCGATCCTAAAGGTCCATTGTGAATTCGTGAAAAATAATAAACGCCTAAGCAAAATTGAAGTCAAATTTAAGCGTATTCATGCTGATTTAAAGCTGAAATTTCAGCATAGTTTTTTAGGATACGATATCATATAAGAAAATTGCACAACCTATTCTATACATTCATTTTGCATCTATAAAAATTTTAGAAAATAAATCATTTTGCATCTATAAAAATTTTAGAAAAATAAAAACTTCTATCAAAGAAAATTGCAATAAAAAACCCCGATGAAACTCCCCCCCCTCCCCCATCTCATTTGTAGATCCACGATATATCCTCTCAAAGATTTCAAAACTAATAGTGAATATTAAATCTGAAGATGGTTATATTTGAACGCTATGAATGAAAAGAAACATAAGAAGCGACGGTGATCGACGCGAACTGCTGCGTCGAATGTTTGCTAAGCGTTGGTCAGTGCTGTCCACCTCTATGGGTGACCAACTCAGGGCCAAACTCATACAACTACTGACCAATGCAACAACGCTCGGTCATCGGTCATCGTCCATTCACTTCAGCGCACAAACCTTTCAACAGCTAACCTTATTTCTTGTTTTCACTCATACAACCCTCCAATCATCCACATGAAACGTCTATTCAATTCAATACCCGATCCCTTCATACCACCCACCCATTTAAATCCCATCGATTACTATCGGTTATCGATTGCTGCATTAATTATCCTTTACTAAGAAATCATCAAAAGTTAAAAAATTAAAGAAAAATAATGATTATTATTAAAGTATTATAGCATTATATCTAAATAAAATCGAAATTATTTTATTCTCAATATTATTCATCCTAATTGAAAAAATTTCAACTTTTTACGAGATAATTTGCACATTTATAACTAACCACATATTAAGTAAAATACTTGAGTGAAAAATTTGTGCAGGTGTATACTTCCTAAAACATCTACCTGAGGCAATAAAGATAGGTATATGCATAAAAGGTTTCTAAAACCATAAAATAAAAATACCAATCGAAGATATCCCTTTATTGACCATCAACAGAAAATATACATATCCGATAAAGACAAAAAAAAGTAGAAAGAACGAACGGCACAACTTATAGGAGGATTAGCTGTCTTCGTTACGGTTCCAAACATAGGCGATTAAACAAAAAGTTAAGCAAGTGAATGAATAAGTACTCAATACAAATATTTAAATTACCAAATTTTACCCAACAAATTTTACCTATTATTCCCTCCCCCCCCAAAAAAAAATTAAACTATTCAGTCATATTCCAACACCACTACCACATCAAATCAACACAATAATAACACTGCGCAATTGCCAAATTAAATCCAAAAAATAGTGGGATATTACTAATGATAGCTGCAAAACTAGATTTAAACGGCACAAAAATACCCCCCAATTATGTATTTAAAAGACAACAACGATCACATAAAAATATTTCCATCATATTGCATAATGAAGTGCCGCTCGTTACTTTACAATTGCAAGTAGACAGACGGCTGTCTGTAAAACACGATTCTGGTCATATAGGGAACGATTGACGAATCGAAAAAAAAAAAACGATGATTGAAAAGTATTGTCTCTCACGATCGAGTTCAAACAATCGTTTTAGAACCATGTTTCGCAAGTTCCTTTCTGAAAAATTAAATACTTCAACTTGAGGTGCTTCCCCTCTTTCCTTTGTTTCCAAAGAAATTCGTAAGGAAAATTTATAAATATCGACCAAAATTTGAATATATTCAACAAAAACTTGCACAAAATCCTATTCTTTCAATCAACAATTGAAATGGTTTTATTTTTATCAAAATTTCTTCACTCTAGCTAGAATACATTATGAATTCCCCATTCTTACCCATCGGACAATTATATAACATATTTTCTTCATATCAGTTGTGTATTCCTCACCAAAGTTCATCATATAATGAACACATCTTTACCCCAACTTGAAATTTTTTTAAACTTCTAAACTCCTCGATAAAACGAGTGCGATTTTTATGTGAATAATAACTTTATTGAGAAATAAACTTAATAGGAAAGTGTTGATAAATACATGAATTTATAACACATTCAAAAAACTTTATAACAAATATTAGCGTAAAGGTGAGGTGAAAATTGCAAGGAACATCAATGAGGACTCGAATCCCCACCGTTCGCTGTTTGGATGATGACAAGACCTGGAGCTGCCTGGAGCTAAGTTATTGCCCCACACCCCAGCTCTTCTCCTTGAACTCTTTGTGCCTCTTAAGGCAACGACATCTTGTTGGAAGATATACTAGCAAATTTGCAAAAAAAAAAAAAAAAACTGTATTTATAGTCGCCATTCGATCAACTCAAACGCTTCTTCATAAAAGAAACAATACAACATAATTCCACCTTCTTACTTGCACCAACAGCATTGCCGAAGCAAAAAAAATTTTCATAAAACATTGAGAATAGGCTCAGCACTTTCTATTGCAGATCCTCCACCGCCTCCACCTCCCCTCCCCTCCCCTCCCCCTCCCCCATCCATCAAAGAAGTTGGGTTCCAGCATAAAAATCACAAGTTAGAAAATTTAAAAAAAAAGTTTACGATTCCTATTTAATGCTTAAACAATTTATCGCAATACCTTTTCGAAATGAATATGAAATTTAAAAAAGCGAAATGGTATCTATATGCTACCATTCGCAAAACTCGGTTTCCCTTACATAAATTCCTATATTTTTGGATGTACTATATATAGACCTATGTAGGAATGCTTATTCGCATCTCGAGATTTACATATGCAAACTAATCCCGACAATTACATATGCAAATTTATCCCAACATTTACATATGCAAATTCGCGCACAAGAAAATGAAATTTTTATTGGAAATTTGAGACATAATTAGCAAAAAAAAAGGAAAAAAGAAAGATATATGCATACCTTAATTGCTTTGAAAAGTCATTCTCGTGCGCTTCGTCATCCCAATTATCTTCCCATACATTCAACTCCTTCAACGATAACAAAAACGGGAGCATATTATAGTAAGAAATTTAAAGTAGTCAACTTTTTGGTTAATTCTGAATTGCATCGAGTAAAGTACCACTCATAGATCCACAATTTCCATATTCACTAAGTGGTTTTATGATTAAAAGTTAATTATTTAAATGCCATTTTAAGCTCAAACAATTCCATTTCAATTAGGAAAACGCAGCACGCCCGATATTTAAATTCCATCATTGCCCAAACTTCCGTTAACATTTCTGTAGATAAAGCAGGATGTGAATGACGTATAAATAAATTCCCTTCCAATCTCATTGCACCTTAATTCCAGAATTGCAGCCAGCCAGGAAAATCTCTGCTCAAGAAATTCTCCTACAGCGAGTATCACTCACTGATCTCTTCCACTCCTATCCCCCCCCTCCCCCCCAAATCCCCCACTCTGCGGAGATCCTTCTTCTATTCTTCCTTTCATCTATATTTAATCTATTCAAAACCAAGAAAACGTATAAAAATCATTTAATCAATTGAGGTTTGTTGAAATCACTTTTTATTCACTATCCTATTAGCTCTATTTATTTATTTATCTTGTTCCTTCCCTCTCTCCTATTTTACTATTATTATGCTATATTTGGAAAAAAAAATCCCAAAATACTAACCTCTTCCTCTTCAGCATTCTCCTTAGCTTGCCAATCCTGCAAAGGGAATTCTTCAAATTCATCGTCCTCCTCTACACTTTGCACCTCCACCTTTTTCGGTTCTTCCTTATCATCCTTCTTTGCGTCAGACATGATTCCCCTCACTCGATGCAATCGCTTC
Organism: Baylisascaris schroederi; assembly: GCA_006503575.1. Lineage (NCBI taxonomy): Eukaryota > Metazoa > Nematoda > Chromadorea > Rhabditida > Ascarididae > Baylisascaris > Baylisascaris schroederi. The sequence goes on along the minus strand of QEWY01000165.1, from coordinate 299,574 downwards.
AAAATTATTAAATTGAACGATTTTGGATTTTAAATGCTGAAAAACAAACAAACAAACAAATAAACAACAGTCGGTGGCTAAAGGCGTTTGCGCATGACAACGACGGCTGCCAACATAAACATCGATCAGCGGGAATGGGAGATGGGTGATGGGGAAGGGTGGGGGGTTGGGGGAAGGGAAGAATTCTATAAATCATTCAAAAACTTCCCGCCTCCTTTCCTCCAAAATTACAAAACATGACGACATATTCTACTTAACAAAAAAAAAAACTTTCAACTTTCCACTTCAAAAAGTTTCTTAAAGAACTCCCCTTATTCCTTATAATCATCATTGAAGTGAAAATCCTCACCTCTAACGTTCACATGACCATTCACTTCACTCCAATTTTAATAATCCTCTCTATCAGTGAAAATCCATAACTCCAATCAACCATAATTTATGCAAAAACCGATAAAAGAATAGAGATATTCAAATCGACAAAATCAGAAATCAAAAATATGGAAATTAACATAAAATAGAAATGCAAATTTGGGCATTGATTAGTCACATTCGGTTATATATTTGATACGACAACCGTTAGCAAATTGCGTTTTATAACTTCCGTTGCATTTATGATTGCTGCTGAATATTTACTTCTTCATTAGACAAAGTCTATATCCCTAGACACATAAATAAAGGAAATATGTTGGAAAGCGCGCCAGGGGAATTGAAAAAATATGCGCTTTTGCAGCATCAATTACCAACTTTTTCCAACTTGCCCATTTTCTCTAGCCAATCATCAAACGTTGCCGGTCGGCCACAAAATCAACCCGGCCGTTTGCATAGTGAGTGTTTGGCCGATCCTAAAATGCATCTACAATCACCGGAGATCCCATCCAACTTGACGAAACAATCTCATACCTACAGAGAATGAAAAATTATGCCAAGAAATTTCGAAATTATTGGCAATTTTCCAAAATCTTATTTTTTTTTTTAAACTAGTCAATTGATATGCACAGAGGTGTATGTGTTGACATGACAACATACTATAGTGCATTCTGCGAATGTAAATCTTCAAAGATAAAGAAAAACGTGGCACTAAAAAAAACACCCATTATGGAAACAACGATAAAATGGAACTTAAGATCTGATACGCAAATATAATGCAGCTGCAATTTGTAAGGCAAAATTTGTTGGCAATTTTCCAAAATTCAAAATAAAAATTTCAGTATTCCTCTCGACCTCATCATCTACTCGCCTAAAAATGAATATTTCACGACGCGGTCTATGGTCGATCAAAATATGGTTGATCAACAACTAGATCCAACCTAGTAGAAGGAAAGAAATAAGAACTCGGTTAGCTCACCTCAATTCAAGCAATTATCACTTTCGTTAACTCAAAAGCTGAGAAAAATTCAAATAGGAGATTCCACTTCCTCTCTCTTCCTCCATCCCTTTCTTCTCTCCCAACAGTTTCCTTGCAAAACACAAAAAGCTGTCTAATCTTTGCTTAATTGATCAAATTTTTTTATACTTTTGCAATTCGAAATTAACAAGTGGCTACCTGGCGATTTTTTTATAATCAGCAATACCTGTGGGAAATTTCTGAGGCATTAGACACCCCCTCCCCCCTCCCCAAAAAAAAACATCCAAATTGTTAGGGGGTTCAAAAACGTTTTGCTGGCCGCCTGCTAGTTCTTAATTTCGACACTCTCAGCATACTGTCAACTTTTGTCTTCATCAACCCCCCTCCCCCCTCTCTCTAACCTCGTCCATAGGAAGCTTCTATGTAGGCTTATGCGCTCATCCGCCGCAAGATTCAAAAATAAAATGTCTTATCTCTTTTGACGACGATATACGATACAAACTACCGTAGAATCCTCAGTATACCCTCCCCCCCCCTAGACTTCTGGAAGAAATAAAATCACATCAATAATTCCCCCTCTTTTTCCATCATAAAACATTTTAAAAAATTGTTCTCATACATCTAAAATTTTACATCTTCGCCTTTTGCACACATGAAAATTTTAGCAACAAAAATTGCTCCATCATTAGCAATCTCAACGCTAAATACTTTTGAGAATTTTATAACACCTGGGGTTTTAGATGATAAATCTACGATACGGTCATCATCAACCACGCTAATGAATAATTCTCTTAAGCATATGCAGTGAACGGTAACGATCGAAGTAATGCAATGATGAAGCGTATGCGCACAAATGAATAAAGGTAATGCGACAGGGATTCGCAAAGGTTATGAATATCCTCAAAGATATAACCAATTAAAGATGACGTCATTCGGATTTATTTTATTTAAAAATTCTTCCAGCAACAACAATGAGTTCAAAAAAAAAACTCCCCTCTCCCTTCCCTCTCCCCTCACAAAAAATGTGAAATTTTCAGTGTCAAATCCTTAAAACATTGACCCTGAAAGTCAATTTTTTTGTTACAAGACTTATAAATCCATATTTTCTATCTTTTACAACTAAAATTTGATAATATTACAGCAGATCTAAAAAGAACTCACCACACCCGAAATGGCCATAAATACATTGTTCTCACTGATAATAGTGTTTTAAACTCTTTAAACTTTAACAGCATCCCATATATGATAAAGATATATCGTCTCACGGTTCCTCTTCATCTTCTTTGCCTAAACGTTTCCTCTCCCTCCTCTCTCGATCGAGAATCTCAGCTCGTAAAGGTAACGACTGTGTCATCGATGGCCTTGATGCTTCACTTAGATCCTCTAAAGCGCCTGTTATCCTGCAACATTATCCTTGTTGGCGAAATAAAACTTAAAATCTTCATAAAATGAGATCCCGTTAAATCGGGATTTACGTTAATAGCAATGATCTAGTTTTCACATAAAGACAGGAATGGAAGACGAGAACAAGGCGAGGTGAAGGGGATTAAGGACTGGGGGGTCAAAGGTCATAAACCTAAAAAACGCGTAAAACGTTTATGAAAGTATTCTGGCCACTCTGCTATTCTTCCCTTAACGGGTTCAACTTTAGTGCAGAGCTCAATAATTCCTATAAAGTTCTCACCTACGATTGCATCTAGTCGACGAAGTTTTCTTGCAATTCCACCTTAAATATATTACCTACCAAACAAAACTGTCCCCTTTGAAATTCTCAATAATACAAGAAAATATGCGTGAACGTTAGTGCTCTTCAAATATTAGCCCTGATACGATCGCTTCGATATCGTTCAAATAAAAATTTATTTCAACACTGCCTATTCATAATAATATACAATATAACATCTAAAATTACTTTTTACTTTTTATAAAGAACTTCCAAGTAATAGCAGTTGGTGAGTTAATATATCAAAACCCTCTCCCTCCCCCCCCCCATTCTCCCATCTCCCAGATAGTAGAATCTAACAATTCTTCCGGCTCTAAAAAGCTTACCCAAATTCCCCTTTAAATGCAAACTTATTATAAACTTCAATATCATCGTTCATTTTAAACTACTAATAACCTCGTGTGCCCTAAATATTTTTAAAAAAAGAAGCATGAAATAAACGAAAAAAGATAAATATAAAAACCTAGCAGGCTGCTTAGGCTGAATCCACCGTGGGTAAACTTTATCATGCAAACGCCACGCTCCATCAAGGCTCGCGATATGGTTCTCGAACACGACGTATTCAACCACGGCTTTTGGTTCCACTTCCGAACCCAATATTAGTCGACCAAATTTATCATAAATTGCCAATTTCTATGAGAAATAAACTTCAAATTGTAAGTTAAACATGATTATATATTCTGCGTACCTCATATTGTGGGTAAACTACTACCCGCGTGGGCGGGTATTCTTTTTTTAAAGACAGCCAATGGAATTAGAATAATCATCTCAATTAAAGCAAGCAGAATTGATAAAATTAGATATTGTCAATAGTGAGCAGTTCGAAATAATAGTGAGTAAACATATAATAAAACCTCAGAAAAGACTTCATGTAGTGAATACATTATTTATGCAACATTCATACAAATATGAATAAATTAAGCTGATTTTTCAATTCTCTTATCTATGAAAATCTTTCATTTCAACAATTATTTCATCAGTATTTTCCACAAATTCCTTTCAGATTGAAAAAAAAACACCTCACAAATGAGTGTAAAATATGAAAAAAGTGAGGAAAACTTGAGAAGAAAAAAATAAAACGAAGGCAGAAAATTATCGCAAATTATATTTAAAAGACAGATTCACACTTACCTTATTCGTAAAAGACAAAAATTTAAAAAAATAAATGCAAAACTGCGACTTTCTAGTCAAAGATCTTTTCTCTCTTCCTTTTACTCCATATATATCCTTTAAAATTACCAAGCTTATTATTTGAGCCCCAAAATTTGATGGTATAAAATTTTGAAATTTGGATTATNATCTTTTTCAGGTAAACTTTCCCACATATCTACCTTTTGGATTCCAACTTCCCTTTCCGCTGATCAATCTTGTCATAGGTCTTGTTTCACACTATTCGGAAGATTCATTTCCTCATCTATAACTTAATACTCTTTACCTCAAATACTATAGCACTCGATCTACAATCAGCTTATAACACTCCAAAATCGGTGTGTTCTCCAAATCTCATCGAGTATTCTAACATAAAATGTGCTCTTTTAATCAAATATGGAAGGAATAGCCATCACAAATAATATGCTCATGAAATTAGACCAACCGCGTTAAAATAACTAAATAACTAAATAAATAAATAAATAAATAAATAAATAAATAAATAAATAAATTCCTATATAAAAAATGACGGAAATTATGAGCAATAAATAAAAATAATACTAACAACAAACGCGTGTTCAGTAATATATTTGTGTAGCATGACCTTATCACGAGCCATAAGCGCCTTATGTGCCTCTACATATATCGAATCGGCCGTTGCACCGAACAGCTGCCAATAATGAAAAATTTTAAAAAAAAATAACTTTATACTGCTCAAAATCAATGTAAAATTCAAATAAAATATGCGAGAAACCGATAAGGCCGCATGGAGTGGATGAAACAAAGTAAATATTCTTTTGAAATAAACATCGCCTTATCAATTATAATCGTTGATCGCTAGTAGTGGATCAACGAGATCATGATCGATCCCACTCAGCACCATCCACATTTGAAACTAGTCATATTAGATATCAAATATTGGTAGCATTAATGCAATCGTTGATCACATCTATGTAATCGCTGAAACCCATTTGTAGTGCACACCTATTTATAGTACATCTCAGCAAACATTAAAAATTCCCGTACCCAAACATAGATATGATCTAATAAATTTGCCATCAGAATACCCACTATTCCGCTACTAAAGAAGTTCTACTATAAACAGTAAATCGTCTCTTGATATGTCGTAGAGAAACAAAATATTGAAGTCTCCGATAAAACAGGAAACAGCTCACCTTTGGGTCGAATTTTTCGAAACCCTCCTTCTTTCTTATTCGATTTCGTCCGTTTTTATAGTTATGCCATCTAAAAAAGAACTGAAGCATCAAAAAACCAATAAATAAATACATAAATAAATAAATAAATAAATAAATAAATAAATAAATAAATAAATAAATAATAGGTAAACAAAAAATACGAAATTCTTCGCGACAGCCATCTTACTTCTAAACAATAAAACGGTCCAAATTTCACTAGCATTTAAAATACTAGCCACATATAAATCCCATTATTCAAGGATCAAGCAATTATGAGGATATATGCTATATATGGGGGTACAAATATTACTTCATCGCACAATTCCCTTACATGTTCAAAAAGGAAATACAACAGAAAAAGGCATTTAATAAGCACAGAAACATCAAATGTTTTAAGATCTGCTTTCAAGCTAAACAAAGCTAGTATCCAACAGCTGCCCTATAGGGAAGGTGTTTGAATAATCGTCTACTAATCTTACAGCTGACAGTTGACAAACGCTCACTATATACAAATAAAAGTAATCTGAAATAATCTAATAAAAATTGATCTAAAAAAATAATAAAATCTAAGTTATCACTATAGAATGATCTCCGCAACTTCAAGATCACCTCAATGCCATTATATTTCTCCAAAATGAATTGAAAAAAAAGGAGAGAAATCATTCTGGATGGAAGCGCAATCGCAATTAACTCACAAATGGAGTGCACGTTCTTTGATTTCTTGACCTTTTAATTTCACAGAATCCGTTAGTGCCGATGGAACGACGAATGGAAGTGGTTCTTCTGGAGCAACATAAGGATCGACAACACCATCTATAAAAAGAAATTCATATTCAGAAATCATGCTCATAAAGAATCAGACGCCGGAACTGGAGGTTCCGGAACCTTCTATCTGTATCAAGTTCGAGCTACGGAACAGAACCAAGAAACCGGAAGAATTGAAAAAGTAACTTACAGAATGATTGCAATGTGATTTGGCCTTCATTCCATGAACGTGGCTGCACTTCCTTATAGGGATTTAAACCCTTTTTAAGCATTGCAATACGAACTTCAGCAGGTGACATTGTTTCCTGTTTGCGTCTCTCCACATCATCGGGCAGCTCTATCACCACTGTTTTTGCACCTCGTAGCTTAAATAAATAAATATTTACTCATACTCTTTTTAGAAAAGTTTAAAGCAAAATAAACTGTTCACTGTAACAAAATTTTATTAAAAATTATGCATTTTTCGATTGAGATTATTTTGTGTTATTGATTGTTCATTGATAACGTATGATATGCAAATTTCAAAAACCCCTCGAATTGTATATTTACGGCGAAATTATAGCTTATAACTTTTTGAGCATATAAACTGCTGGAGGGGGGGGGGGGTTATAAACTAATGGATACGATAAATAGATTTAATGCTAGCAAATCGATCACCGTAATATCCACTTAGAACCTCTATCCAATACGTTGATTAGAAATGAGTTTAATGAAAGCCGTAATTTTACAATTGTGACACTATAAACGAATTAAATGAGACGAAAATTTGCGCTTATATGAGTGCAATTTTCATTCAATACAATTGAATATATTGAAAAAAAGAGCTTGACCTTCAAGGTCGCGAACTCAGAGGACGTTTTCTCCTTTGAGGTATCTCGAGGTCCCGATATCCTAAAGGTTATATAGCACCAATTCCATAGCTAAGTCTTACCACTATAGCTCATATTTTCAACAAGAACATCATTCAACTAAGGCTTTTGAGAATAAATCCGTCCACTAAGTAACCCAGCATATGTTAATAACGATAAATCGAAGCGTCTAAGGTTTGGCGATCCCTAAGTCAGGTCAGTCACTTCGTGCTCAATTGCTCGAGCTCGAACGAGGCGGTGTTTCCTTGATTGTGTTGAGGAGTTTCATTGCTTCAACTTGAAGCGGACAGCCGCTAGAAAACTCTAAGCTCAAGTTAGTGAGGATACATCTTCAAGCTGGGCAAGCTTCAACACTGATACGGATTGCATGAACCGAATCCTTGTTTTGATTCGTTATTCAGAAGTAAAACAACTAAAGACGGACCCGTTTGAATCTACGTTCGTTGACTGAGGTATGTCGATTGGCACGAGCTGTATTCGATCGCTTTATTCCAATATAGCGTTCTAAATCGTGTCGTTCTTTATGATGATGAACGAATGCCTTCTGAATCCTTTCGTATGATGTCACCGCAACGATGTTTATGGCCGCCCATCGAAATCCAATACCACCGGCGAAACCGTATGCCGATAGCATTAGCGAAGCTTTACACAATCCGACCTAAACCACACGAATTATAAACTCCTTTCTGCTGTCGCACTAAAATTCTCCATGCTCTGAATCGATCTCAAAGAATGTGACGTTGCTTCACCATCTGTCGAACGGGAAAAAATGGATTAATTTGGCTGAACACATTCCTTCGGGTAAAAAGGTTTCCCATCCCCTTCCCTCCC
>QEWY01000165.1:267954-291565 GCA_006503575.1 Baylisascaris schroederi | reverse complement strand
CTAACAACTGAGGCATCAGAACCTAACATTACCTCCAGTCTCCCACATTCTATCAATCACTCAACAAACGAGCAGTGAAATTCATCACGCTGATTACGGTAATCAACAATCTGCGAACCATTTCTGTAACTGTAGTTTTGAAAAAATACTAAAATATTTTCATTTTTCTGTCTTATTACCTGATCGAAAACCTTAAAGGTGAAGTCTCGTCTTATATAAACCAAAAATAAATAAAGGTGAGCACCTCGATAAACAAGTAAAAGTGTATGAATAAATGAGTAAAGGTGGGAATCACTGTTGACCTCGGTTCGCAGCTAAGAACGATCGACATTTATTCGTTACTTCTGTACGCATTAGCAGTTGATGATAAAACGACCACCATGCCGAGGTTGTATGTGTCTGTCTCCCTGTTGCTGTTTCCTGTTAAGTATGTCTGTGTATACGTATGTATGTATGTACATATCTGTCTGTATGTAAGTGTAGAATCGTTACGATTTCCTGTTGTATAATAACCGGTGAAAACTGGTTGCATTCATCTCCACTTGAAGAAGTGCCCCTCCTAGTGCCAAATTTTTTATAGAACCTACCTGAAATTCGCTGGGGGGTGCCGGCGGGGAGGGGAGTGGGTTATATTTCCTTCACGAATAATATTCAAATTTCTACGAAATGTTTTCTATGATAGCCAAATTTCTCGCTTATTCATGTTTATTCATGTTCTTCTTTCTATCCATTAGCGGTGGCTTTTAAGCTTTCTTCTTAGTAAGTTTATTGTTTTGCTGCGTTGAAATATTTTTAAAGTACAAATTCATCTATCGGAGCTTATTGCGTAATTTCAGCTCCAATTATCGATTTTTTTTTCTTGCAAGTTGTGCGGTAATTAGTTCGGGGCTGCTGAGATACTGTAAAAACGCTTGAACAAGTTTAATTAAATCNCAAAAAAATTTTTTTAAAAAATTCACTCTTCTCTTTCAACGATAATTTGACAGACCATAGCACTCTTTTTAACGCTTTTATATTTTTATTTTTTATTTCATTTATTTTCATATAATTGTCGGTTTTCTTTAAAGATTTCAGTTCACTTTTGCATTATTGATTTTTTTTTCATTTTTTATTTGCAATAATCATAAAAATAATATATGAGAGTTATGCAATAATAATACTCATATTCAAGTTTTATTATTAGCGATTTAAATTACCAACCCTATCTGAATGCTATAAGCAGAACGCAATGTTTTTAGGGGATATATTTGAAATCGATGCTCTCTATGCAGTTCTTCGTGCTGATTTTAATGGATTTCATGAAGCGATTACGGTTGTGCTTAATTTCTATGATAGCTATAGGTATGTATTACTCTTCTTAATCTCTAATTAATTGCGCAATGAATGAAATTCGAACTGATGACTTGCAATAACCGATCTATGTTTCTAAACTTGTTTCCCACAGCTATTTTTTATTTTTATTTTTATTTTTATTTTTTCGAATTGCAAGTAATGTATGTGTAAATTTTTGGAGTAAGAGTATTTCCAAGAGAAACAGGTGCATTTCTTCAGAAAAAAAGACGCCCACCTGTGCGACAAAGGTAGATTCGTGTATCTGATCCGGGGGAACTTCCTTATATCGATTTTCTATCCCAGTTTCCTGAAAGAACACAATCGATTATGCAGTTGTGTATATTTATGCCCCAATTCATATTCTCTCAATTTGTTGAAAGAGGGAACGTCCTTATGAAGTTGAAAACGGAATTTTCTAATTTATTCATTTTTGAAGAATTTCATTTAAGTAAAGTAATCCAATCATTTTCATCACAATTAAGTAATTTCAATGAGGATTGAATATTAATTGGTATCAACTCTCACTTCATTTTCATTCATCTAAACAGTAATATGCTAGATGCTTAGGTAAGCTAATCTTTACGATATGGTACGGTCATTTTTGGCCAAACGATTCGAACATTGTCCAATATGACCGAACCGAAGATGGTGCACTTGCCATTAATATCGTTTACTTCTTCCGCTCAATATCCTTATTTTTATAAATATTTATCCACTTTTTGAATTTGATAAGGGTTCAGTTTTCAGGTAGTTTCTTTTTCATTTTCAGTTCTGGAGGTGAATCACCGAATAAATATCTTATGATTGGTCTCGATTTGATGTATTTACTTGCAACCAATCATCTCGCAGAATTTCACATGGTAAGTACTTAGCTATTCCTTCATCAGCCGTTTAGGTAGAAAGGTAACAGGAAGTGATTGAACTGCGGGATGCCACATCTACAAAATGACCTTTTCATCAGCCCACTAATTGGTGGTCTTTTTGTGGATTGACTGTTCCATAGCCGGGCTATCAGCGCATTAACGTTTTGTATGTTGCTTATTCGAACGATTTTTCTCCTACACAGTTGATTTTCTAAATCATAAACTTAAAATTCATGAATGAATTGAACTGATTTGCTTTAATAAATGTTTTCCCTGCTTTTGATTTGTTACGGGTGGGTAAAATGCTAACTGGCCAGGTCGTTTGTCTTCTAGGTGTTTCCATAGAGAAAGTAACAAAAAAGATATTTGGATATGTGTATGTTTTTCTTTTTAAATCTAAATTTTTTTCCATTGTAATTTTGAAGGATATCAATTGCAGTTACTAGAACAAGTGGACCAATCGGTACAACAAAGCAATCCATATATATCAACACCGGTGAAATTAGAGCAATCACTCATTGAAGGTGTTTACAATAAGGTCTCTTTTATTGTTTTTATTTTTATCACTTTTTTCGTTGATTTTTTTTTAAAATTACATTCTTATTTTTTGTGTGTATGTTTATATGAGTAGGTCCAATTTATCTTTGATGATAGAGGTGATTTTTGAAAAAATTGTGCGGGAAATTTTTATTCATTCTAGGAATTTTTTTTTCAGGTTGGTAATGTTTTTTATGTTTTTTCCTCAAAGTTTATGAAACTTTCCATCATAACGTTTCATCAAATTGGGCTTGGATGAAGTTTTATCTGCTAATAATGAGTTGACTTTATTTAAAAAATGTATGTATTTTATTTTAAGGTTGTTCTTACTGAAGGTACTATTCCGAGTCCTTATTATGCGGTATTCATTCGTATTTTGATGGACACTGTGAGGTTGGTGATTTCAGATTAATTTCCGGTTGCTTTTACATATTTTGCACTTTTTTTTTGAGAATTATATTTCTCCAAATGGTTTTTATGCTGGTTATGAATATGTTAAGGTTAAGAAGGTATTAGTAAATAGTCAATTGCCGACGCTTTTCATTGGGTATCTTCGAGGGTCTGATACTCACTCAGGATTTTAGCAGTTAATGTTTCTTAACAGAATTTGAAGAATGATATCGGAGCCATAGAAAGTTGCGAAATAATAAGGGGGACAGGATCCCTGTCTTCGCTCCTCGCAAACTGCAGTCAGTCGGGAGACTTTTTCATAAAACTACACAGAAAATTTTTTTCATATATTTTTTTTTTCATTTTTTCATAGATTTTTTCATAAAACTACACAGAAAGTCGAAAGAGGTGAACTGTAGAAATGTTGGATCATTACAGTGGTTTTAGCCGAATATGTTGTTATTTCCATCTTTGGTTTCCCGAATGATTGATTTGGGAATGCGAAAAGGATTTCATTTCAGAGGCGAAATCGCAACCTGCATTGAACGAGCTTTCAAGAGGGTTTCATTGAAAGACGCTACTCAACTTCTTCTCTTCAATAACGAAAGTGAAGTGGTTCCGTTCACTTCAAAGGTATATTCACTTCATTTCTTACCAATGAGATATGAGAGAAGATACCAGATCCCCATGGGAAAGGGTAGGGTATCAATGAGGGATGTGGTAATAAAAATCGAGATAAAGACTCGCGATCTAGTTGAAGAAGAGGATGCTACGGATGTTGCTTTCTGTTTGAATTGCATTATTTCCTTGTATCGTTTGTTTTCTTTTTCATTAAATCTTGAGGAGATTAGATTTTTGCAATAAAAATGGCACATATGCTATTTCTTTGTTTTTAAATAAAATAAATAAATTATGTATTTAAATAATTTGTGCTTAATTATAAATAACGAAACAACTTAATAAATACATAGAAAGAAGTATGTACTTTAAAATGCCGAAAATATTCATCGCTGTTATTATTTCAACAGTGAGATCCTCGTTCGTAGATATGGAATGTATTACCTAACCTGGACTTATCCATTTTTTTTCTTTTTTTGAAGTAGAGGAGAATTAAGGATTAAATGAACTCATGAATTTTACGCTTTTTTCCTCTTATTCCAGCCTTTTTTTTTCTAAAGGTTTATTGGGGTTCTGCGAAGGTGATGTAACATTGTTTGCAGCGTGGATGGAAAATCGAGAACAATGTTTTCCTGTTCGATATTGAAAAGCCTGTTGAGGTTCGTTTAGAAAATTTTTCGTTTTATTTTTATTTTTTATTTTTTTCCGAAGCTTTACAGTTTCAGTCAACGAAATTCGTTATCGGAATATCCAAAGCAGCGTCATTGTTTTACCTTTGTTATCATTGTTAGTGATCACTGCTATTATCAATCCAAAGTAGTGTAATATTGCGACATTAATATAAATGATGTTGGTTGTATAGCCTAATGAGTTAATTGACTCTTTGGTGTTGTACGTTCCGTAATCATACTATTTACCCATTTGCCGGGAACCGTTTATCCATTGCTTACCCTGGATCATTCTAAGTTCATCTTATAGTAATGGTGATGGCCAGGTTGAAGGAATAAGTAGTTCTTAACGGGGTTCGGAGAGTGGGATTTGGGTGTTACAATGCACGAGGATGTTGTGACCCTTTGGGAAGCGCTCACTTAGTTTTGTTGTGGACCTGCTGTCGCAAAACCCCTTTCTCTGTCTTCTATTTGTTTCGCACTTTGAGTCTTTCGTTCCCCATCCTGACTATTAACCTACACTTTATACAACATTCAATTTCCTCAGCTAGTCGATTAGTAGCCGTCATAACTGCCCACGTAAGAGCCAAGTTTACTGGAATTGGGATTGGATGGTGGTGAATGCCGACGATGTCATTACCAATGACTTTGAGCGCAAAAAATAATGACGTGTTGCACTATGCCCTCCAATATTGCAAGCATTAGTGAAATATGTCTGCAGATAAAATTGCATCTTTAATGAACAGATGATTGTAGTTTGCAGTAATTCCTTTACTAATTGATTTTTTTTATTTTTGGCTATTTATTTATTTATTTATTTGTTTATTTATTTATTTGGTGTGCTAAAATAATTGGCCATTTCAGCCAATGCCAAAAGCGCATCTCGACACGAGTAGGATCGCCAAACAGACAATTTTCTATGCGAAACAACTTGAGATGATTGTTTGATTTGTGTAGAGTATTGATTGAGCTATGAGTATGATCAGCTGGTAAAGTAGAGCCGTTTTGAAATATGGTTTCATATCACTTTTTTGTTGAAATATTTTTGAATGACGCTAACGAAATAAGGAATGAGATTTCCAATAATTATATATTAAAGACAGTCAACTAAAGAGAGATACTTTTATTAAACTTTTNGGAGGAGGAGGGGAAGGTGACAGTGGGCTAATTGTGTTGATGTATGCGCTGCATTGTAATCTGTCATTTCCGGTTGACTGCGATTCTCATAAAATACTTCAACGTTTGCATTAAAAACTTGAAGTAATGGTTGTTTCTTGTTAACTTTAAAACATAATGCGAGATGACTATGCAGATCATTTGGTTGGTTTCATTGTTACGCTAATAGGTGGGCAAAGCGAAACTACAAATTCCATGAAGGTGATTTCCTACTGCCAACAAAGGTGTTGTGATAAACGACCTTCCTCTGAAATCAGCTGTTACAAAGTAGAACTCTTTGCAGATAAGTTCTAGTTTAGAAGGTAGCTTAGAGGGTATCAAATCTCGGACGATGGTATGTTTGATCTTAGTCACCTTCAAATTTCATAGTTAGAGTTATGCGTTGATCAGTGCTTAATTGAAAAGGCATAGTGGGCGCAATGAAATGTCATAAAGGAAAATGTTTATGTTTCGAAAGTAGATTCTGTTGTGCCACAATTTCGTAGTGAACACACTTTGATATCTTGTATAGTGAGAGCCCTCATTTGAGGGGTGTACTCGACTTGTAGAGTCAAAATCCTGTTGGGTTCAGTCATCGTGAATGCATTATCAGAGAACGAACCAATCATATCCGGAGTCAACTGTAGCCACACGAAAGGGGTTATCTTATCTGCGCTTAACTTCAGCTCATAGTTTGTCGCGTCGATTTGCTTGAAGTTCTCAATGATCACCGTACCAAACGTCGATTCATCGGCCTGCAGATATGACCATCTTGAGGGGTACTACAAAAACATCTTCCATGAAACTCTCTAATTTATTAGGAAAAGTCGCACTCATCTCATATAAAATGTTGCAACAGCAATCTCGATCGGCGATCATCGAAAAAAAAAGTGATTTTTGGCAGCTTACCAACTTTGAATATAGATTCCAGCTATGAATTTTTTAGCGAAATTTTCATGCAATGAAAGTGGATGCAATACAATTTTGATCAGAAGATACTCGATAAAATCCTTTCCGGGTCCCGCATATGCCCATTTGTGATGTTCATCGAAAACTTACCTTATAAAGTTTATCTGGATGGAGAATGGCATCATAGCCTACTTGACAGCCATCTGGACGCAATAACCTTCCTCTCATAATAAACTCTTCATCGTCTTTAAGAGCTTTGCTGATCCTACAAATTCAACAATCTTTATTACTTGTAATTGTTTTAGGGGATAAAAAAGGTTGTTTTTTTACCCATTCTATAAGGGCAATATTTACTTGACTTATTTCTAGATCTTTTTTCTTTATCTTTCTCTCATTGGTATAGAGTATAAGTGCATTTACTCGTAGAGGTATAGTATAGATCTTCCTTTCTATTTTTATTTCTCTATTGCTTTCCGGTAGAAAGCAATATAGCCCAACATTTCTACCGTAAATACGAAGTGGTAAAGCACCAGACTAGGAAACCCAATGTGTCTCATGGATCTTGTCCCCAAGCTAATTTTTGAACGATCTCTGCAATGAGATAATATGAATTCTTATTGACACCCTCAACATGAATTCTTATTGACACCCTCAACATAAATTCTTATTGACACCCTCGATAAAATGGATTTCTTATCGATTGGAATTGAATGTTTTTAAATCGAAAATCGCAAATTTCAACAGAATTAACCATCGAAATAATAGTTTTGTCGAAGAATCGCCTCGCAAAATAGTGTGCCGGTTTCCACGATAGATCGAAGTCAATCGTCGACCAAGTTGGTGCTGCCCAAACATCATTCAATTGCCAATAAAGTGAACACATTGTATTACCCTCTCCGTTTGTGTTTAATATACCACGCCATCTGAAACAATTGATAATTGATAATTATTTTATTTTGCTTTCTCATATCATTCAACGATATTTGCTTAATAAAAAAAATTTAGAAATATTACGATGAAATTTATTCATCAACGATTAGGCCACAGATGAAGCAACAATATTACAAAAAGGATCAGCAAAAACAATCCGAATAAAAAGCCGCACTTCTTGAAGCAAAAACAACCTTACAAAATTATAACACTGAAATATCTTTCTAGATATTAGCGCATCTCTAAATTGAAGTTTATTAAAGGTATTAACTGAAATAGGTGAAAAGTTTTTGCCTAGTTATATTTCAAATAATCTCTTGTTTTACGATAAAAAATCCAACATTATTGACCTATCGTTTTGAACGAAATCCATTTGAGGATTCCTGTAAACCTTCTTAAAAATATTTTTAACAATCCGTAAAGACGGTCCGGAAAAAAACCGGAAAAAACGTCGAAAAAATTATCCGTAAATCGGAAAAAAACGTCGGAGAAATGAAATCGCTTACCGTCGATAATGTTCGGTTTGTGTTTGATATGCAATTGCTTGATGTAACTGAGTATAATAAACAAAACGATCTAAGAATGCGGAAGAATTTATATAGCGACATTCGTGTAAATAATTTCTGTTATGAGATAAACACTCGATAGGAATCTATAATAGTATTTCATTCTCAATTAATTTTTTTTAATATTATTATTATTTTTTGCAATTATATATAAATTTGTATTAAAATATTTACATTTGATTGAAATTAATACTACAATTATTGTGTACACTTTTTTGAATCTATCGATTAGTTTGGCAATCAATCAATAGTGAGTGATCAATCATATGAACTGTAATAAAAATTTTGAATGAGTTTTTATAAAAACTTATGTCCGCAAGTTGGATTTCAGATAAGCAGAGAGATAAACCTCTGATTTTATATACTAAGAAGTGCACTTCCCCAGATGTATGAGCAAGCTTTCTTGCCCTTCGGCAATGTGTGTACATCGTTGGAAAACACATCAGATTTACCTATATCTTTCTTACTTACTACATTGAGTAACGGATACAAACATATGCTTAAATAGCACAATCAATGATGAGAAACAGATCTTTTCAATGTACCATAAATGCCTCAAGGCATTTCAATCATCCGACGCATGAAGTGGAAAATTTTGAACAGTTACACTCAAAAATTCATTCCTTAATCTCGTCAAAAGATAACCGGTAAATATGTGAGCGATTTATATGTTCGAGTGACCGATAAAAGTTTCCGTCATATTCGATTAAGAAGTTTCCTAACACCCAAATTGGGTTTCACTTTCCGGGCTACTATTAACTTTGCAAATACGTTAGATGGCTGTCAGTAAATTTGTCAAATATTACAAATATTACTATTATTAGTGGGATAATTCATGCAAATTAGTGCAATCTTACCCGGAAATGAGAGAATATCATAGTGATAAGTGAGAGCACCCCACCAGGATGATGCTGCCGATCGACCATCCCTTTACTCAGATAATACCACTCCGATTCATTTAAATAATGCAAAAGAGTTTCCCTACAAAAATAGGTTGGTAAATTTCGACAGAAACCATATTCCAAATTGGGGGAATCCACTAAACAGAATACTAAAAAAAACAAGTACCATTGCAGAATTAACTGCTTGAAATTTAATAAACATCTTTGCAGGGGTAATTTCAAGTCAAAATTATCAGCCGATGCGGGTTAATTTCAACCGGTATAGCTTAATGTCTGTCAGCAAAGCTTACTGCCAACTGGTGCAAGTTGGTTCGATCAACTGTTGAACCATATCGTTGCATCATACCTAAGGTCCACTAAAATTACCAAAATTAAAAATATTCTCAACCCGCAAAGTTTAGAAGTTTTAGCTAAACTAGGTGGAATTGTTTAATCTTCGTTGACCGAACAAATGAAAGAGCGTCCGCAAGATGGTTTATCAATCCATAAACCCTCCTTTCCGCCTCGAACTAAGTTTTTTTTTTTTGTACTTGCCCATTATCTAAAATTTTGAGTACCCCAAAAACAACAAAATAAAATCGCATAAAATAACGGGATTTAAGCGGAAATACTTAACGTATGAAAGAAAAAAAGAACAAACTTTCTTGGAAGAGATTGTACACCATATTCGGTGGCACAACGAGGTATTTGATAGACATTATCCTTCCATAAATCGACAATTTCATTATAGAAATGAATATCGCCATATTTGGGATCACCTGGATTCATCGATACACCACCTTCTCTAAATTATTTACACATTTTAAATGTAATCCTCATATCATACGTCACTTTAATTACACGTATAATAATAAAATGGCTTGTATATTTTCGACTGCCATAAAATAATATAGCACAATCATAACACAATCATGACACAATATAACACAACATAACATAATCATAACACAATATAACACAATCATAACATAACTATAACACAATATAAGACAAAATAAACACAAATCTTATTCGACTATCCTCTTGAACGTTTCTTACTGATTGTTCATATCATTCTTGGCAGTCATATTTAAGCCTCCAGTAATAACAGCTAATTGATAATTGAAAATATTGAATAGGAAACAATAATAAAAAATAATTCTCTTAGCTGTCTTAGAGATAAAAAAACAGAAATTTCAAAAATCATCGATTATTAGAAAGTTTTTACTTTAGGAGTTTAATATTTATAATTAGAAAGTTATAAAATTGAACCACAATGTTGATCAATCTATGATCGCTATCACTTACTCTATAAAAATAACCAAATAAAATAATCAAAAAAAACTGCAGGATAAGAAAATGAAGAGATGAAATATTGAAATCGATAAAATGACACCTTTCTGTTTCGATTCCATTCGAAGGACTTGATAAGACGAAAGGTCGCGAATTATCCAATTGTTCAACTATCGATGCTATTGTCTCTTTATAAAGTTTTATATAGTCTTTCACCTAAATAAATGATCATTAAGGTGTACAATTATTGCGTAATATTCTTATCAATCCAATGATTTATATTAGAGAACTAGAGAGTAATATCCATGTATAGTTGTAATTAGAGAATGAATATCTGTGGACTCTAATTCAGCATAAATCTAGTGAGTATTTTTAAAAATTAATTTCGATAAATACACCCTCATCCATCACTAATGTAACTAGCACTGACTAAAAGAGTGTTCATATGAACATACAAAATTAATGTAAGCGGTGCTTGTATTTCGCCAATATCGAATTCAAGCCGTGAATGCAAGATTAATGATAAGCAATCTAACAATTTACTAATGAAACTTGAAAATTAGACTTATACATCTTATATATTAAATCAATTTTTTTTTGAAACGCTTAAATTTCTCAGGAAATATTATATTTAAATTACGGTAGGTGATTAATTTGTTAATAATACTGTAAAATTATTTCTGCCATTTCGCTTCTTGTCTCACTCATTTGTTTAGTTAAATTCTCCAAAAAAAAAGCACTAAACATCTAGGAAAACAGTTGCCATTTTTTTTTCACTACACCATTCTTCTATCATAACCGTAGTTCGAGTCATTTGTAGAATTGCAGCTAACCATTGCATCAATAGAATAGTTATCGGCATACCACCATCTGCCTCGAATTGCTAATTCATTCTCGTTATTGCCAGCCCATATCAAAATAGAGGCATGATGACGTAATCTATGAATCTAAATAAAATTTTTATACAAAAAAGGAGCATTGATAGGCATTATACCTGTACCATCAAATTCTATACTCAACCATGAGCTGAATGATAGTTCAACAAATGCAATATAACATAATCACTCTAGGGAACAATCCCACTCTTTCAAGGATCAAAGACCACCTGCGCCTCGATATGGTTTATTTTACTTACGGACGGTGTGATTTCCAATATGGAGAGAGCGCACTTTTCGCTGTTATCGTTTGCACTCATCACACAATGAAATTATTTAAATAGAAGGAGTGAAATAGAAAGAGATTTACGCAGATTGAATTATTCTCAAATCAAAACATAATTTTAAGTTAAATAAAGTTTTTATGGGCTTCTAATGTGAATTATACTGTAGGATTAGCAATTTTAAAGAGAAATAATCAAAAACAACCTGTGCGATTATTTCTTTACGAACGGTACTCAAAAATATTTCATCAATCGGATAAAGAGCACAAGCGAACATCAAATCATGCCAAATAAGAATTCCCTTCAAAAAAAAAAGAAAAAAAATCAAATCATTAAAGTGAAATAAAATATTCGAAATGTCGTTTATTTTTTTTAAATTCCAATCCAACTAAAGCTTCAAAACCTTTATTTAGAATCAGTTCCTATCTACAACAATTCAAATATATCTTTCAGATGTCGACATAGGTGTCGGATTTCATCGCAAATTTCTTCGTTTCTTCTTTTAGAAATCAGATCTCAAACGTCTCAAAATCGTCATCAGATTCTCTCTTTTTTTTAAGCTGAAATAATCGAATCAACCAGAATCCTCTTCTCTTGCTACATTCTCCACATCAAACGGACCTCATTGACAATGAATTAAGATTATTTTTTGAGTGCCAGCGATATATGAAACTCAAAAATAAAACTAACGCATAATTACGTTCAATAATTTGCTCTATAAGCCAAATATTCTAATTATATATGTAAATCAATCATAAATAACAATTGGCTATCACTATTTCCCATTTGTGGTTCCCATAGGCAAAATATTTGTTCCCATAGGTAATAGCAATTACTAATATGATACGCGATTACCATTTCATCTGCCATTTCGTAGAATTCATCACTCTCATAACGGCCACCACCCCATACTCGTAAAGCGTTCATATTAGCGTCGACTGTCGATTTCAAAAGGAATCGCATTCTTTGGGTATGATTTTGGGCAGGAAACGATGAAACGGGTATCCAATTAGATCCTATAAATATTACAATATATAGGAATCTTCGAAACGTTTTTATACACTTATAACGTATGATTATGCCTATCATTGATATACGACTAGTCTAAACGCTAGCCGAAGTTCACTTCCCACACGTACTATAATAGATCGTAAAATGACCAGAAATTGAACTTCCTCTGCAATGTCACGAAAATAAAATAAGAAAAAAATTGGGACCTCGCGACACCTTTCTTTGCACAGCTGAAAGTAGGAAAAATGTCCTCCGAGTTTAAGAAAAGGAGAAGACAAAACCTTTTCATTCCTCTTAAAATACAATCTATATGCATTAAAAGGTTCATGAAACACTTCCGAGTAATGGGTAATACAGGACCATACCGGTTTTATAGGTTAGCGTTTCATCACACACCAGGTAGTACATTTAAAATCTCAACAATACGAATATAGAAAATCGAATCTTCTGAACCAATAATATAGCTCACTAACGATATAACTAGCCTCTCATTAAAAAACAGGTAGTAAAAAAAGGGAACTTTTGAAAATCAAAAACTATTAAGCTAAGGTGAACGAATTTTTCTAATACATTGGATTTGAAACGATTAGTTACAATAGAAGCAAAAAGAATTGAATTTGTTGAAGTGATTGTTGCTTCAAAAAGTTTTTAATACTTAATAGTTGTAAACTGAAATAATAGAAATTAAATTGAAACAAAAACGTTAGAATAAAAAATAATCAAATAATATTTTAAAAAACGATTTAGTAAAATATTTGGCTTCATTTTTGAAAAAAAATTTCCAAACAAACCTTTCAAGAAAATAGGAATATTATTTATTTTAAAGAAGAAATTTCTTCCTTTATTGGGATCGTTCGAATCCACCAAATCCTGTAGTAATTCTATCGTTCGAAATCCTATTTTGATCGGTGTTGCATGAATATCCTCTCCTTAAAAATCTATGAATACATTATTGCAAATAAAGTATGCAGGGTTTTTTTTTTAAATAAATAAATCTGACTGAATTATTTCTTTTTTAAACATTATTCCCATTCGATCAAACCAATTAACCAAAAAAATTATGGTAGATCTCACTGATATAGACAGATGTCAAAGACGCAGACAGATCTCACGACAAAGAAGGATCTCACGGATGCAGACAGATCTCATAGACACGGACAGATCCCACAGACACAGACAGGTCCCACAGACGCAGACAGGTCCCACAGACACAGAAAGATCTCGCAGATACAGATAGATTTCACAGACATTTATAAGGGTATCACTAATCTTTATACAAAATTTTTTTGAATGTTTACTTAAACGTACTGCTAAATTATAGTATATAAATAGGCAAATTATTTATAGCCGTTCATTAAGCGTGCTAACGTAATGCCTATTGTAAAAATAAAAGCTTTTACCAACTAATAGCAATGATCATTCAATGGAACCCTCAGAGGTCTTAAAAACTCTCCTGTCTTAACCACAAATCTATAGCAGCGTTGAAACCTTGCATCTAAGAAATCGCCAACCCCAATAAATTTATTTCATACCTCATAGTTTCGTCGTAACAACCCTCCCTTCTCTTCTTATAACTCCTATATTAGCCTTCCCTTTTCATAATTTCCCTCTCTTATCTATGTAAAAAAAAAATTTTTTTTTTAAATCTCAATATGTATGAAAATTCCCTCTATGGAATATAAACAAACCATTTAATTTGGCGTTCGCTTTCAAAATATATAATCGTTGCTTTCCGTATCCATTTGGCCACCATAATTCGACCGATTCGGCATGAACTGCTAAACTTATTGTGAAGTGATTTCGACGCATACCAATGACACGCTCGTTGAATGAAGCCCATATTGAAAGTTCAGGAATACTCACTAAGCCTTCTAGGTTATTCGAAGAAATGGCGCTGAATATGTGCATTTCCACCGTAATTATGAACGTATCTGAAAGTAATACTTCTTTCAAATTGATGAACGTTTGAATGCAACGAAAATAAACTTGGAATATGCTCATTTCACAAAGTTTGTGCCAAGTTTAGATATGCAAAATTGTCATCAATGACGTATATTCAACGAAAGTACACCTATATCTAAAATGATGCCTATAGTGAGCTTATTCAATCAAAATATGATCAGCTGAGATGATATCTCCCATTATATAATATCTAATATAGGTATAGCGTCGATGAACATAAAGTATCAACTCTATATTTTCGTAACATATAACAATAAAAAGAGCAATATAACAATAGGAACCTATTTTGCAAGAGATTACACCTCTATTGGAAATAAGAAGATAGGATAGATAATCGAAGAGTGACCTTGTTCAGCTTTGACAATGGCACTAATACGTTCGAATAAAATTGTATTAACACCATACAATCTCATCGGTTGCCAAATACCAATCGTGGGAAACGCAGGTCCCCAATCCCAACTAAAGCTAGCTTGAATCTTCCTGAAAAAAAAAGAAGCAACTTTCTGTGATTACCATTCACAGTCTGGTTTGCAGAGACAAGCTATGAACTGAAGGTGGACTATAAATTGACCAACAGGTATAAGATGGACCTCTGTTATAAAATGTCGAAAAAAACATAGCTGAAAGTGGATTGAAATCCTATAGCTGATTGAAGTAAAGTTGTAATTCTGAAATCCTATGGTATAGTTGAAACCTGCACTAAGAAATCCTATACTCTTCTGGATACTACTATTGCCTTTAGGCTCATAAAATAACTTCGATTCTTTGATCAAAGAGGCAAAAAATACAGTCGAACAATTTTGATCGCTGATAAATAATGATAATGAGAGGTGCTATTGATAGAATCTTCTAGCAATAAATTTTCTTGCTTAATATAGTATCAAAAAATGAATAAATTAAGAATAATAACCGGATAAAATTTGCATGGCATACACCATGGAAAACTTCTGGTGGACAAATTGGTGGTACGTCGTGATGCATTTGTGCCTATGAAAAGAAAACTTTAGAGTTTTTCATCACTGAGATTTTATTAATATCAAATAGGTAAATATTATCCATATAATCATCTATATATGCAAATATGAATAGCAAATATATATGCAAATAATATGAAAGATATTATTACGACGCCAAATACTAACATAATAAACAATATTCCTAAATAGTAGTAATTTGAATAAATTTTCGATTCAGTTTTTCTTTTCATTACCTTTTTTTTTCACATAGATGACAATTACACTTTGCCTAATTGCGCATTAACCGTTGTGTTTGTACATGCATATATTTCAGCGCTAAATTACCATTCAACCGATCCAAATATTTTAAATAATCTTCAACTGAATTTGCATAATTGATAAGACGATCGAAATGTTTTGAACAATCTTCGGCTGAATTTGCATAAGTGTTACCCAATAATCTCGTTGGATTTGGATTGAATTGTTAACTCGCAATAAATTCGATCTATAAATTCATGCCGCATCTAAGCTTAATGAATGGATTCACAATTTAAATGGTATTCGTTTCAGATTATTTTCTCTTTTCGCACATAAAAATATATAATCAATTTTCAATTTTTTTTTTGAAGAATGAAACAGAATGAAATGAAATATAATAAAATGGAAAAATCGATGTCAAGAGACATTCTATGAAACGATTTATTAATAGTAATAAAAATATAGCTAGTAATAACTGCTATCTTTAATTCTAATTTCGCATAAATATCCTATCCGGAAAACGCTAGCCTTATACGGAGTGATTAGCTTTCCCATTGTTGAACTGAAGAATCCTAACTACCAAAACGTTGAGTCCGGAATGTCCGGTAGAAAGAAACTTGCGGAGTAGGTAAATCTTCATCAATTCAGAATCATTTTGAAAGTAAAGAGAGACGCCAACGGATACCTCGCTTCAAAACATCATAAAAATAATAACTTCTAAATATAAAATCGATAAGATCAGCTCCAGTTCACTTCCTATTCTCCTATTTCAAGAGCAATTGTTGAGCACTTTGTATATTACCATTGATAACCATTAGAGTGAGAAATTAGCCAAGAATTCATGTTCCGGAATATCGTTTGTTTACTGTCTAACTTGACGCAGATAGATGCACGTGAATGTGGCATCAAAAGAACTTTTCCGGAAACCGGAAAACATGAATTCCTGAAAGCTTTAGTAACCATAACCTGAGGTCAAATCGGTCTAATATTCATAAATGATAAGATAGCACATACATGATAATCGTTCGCTCTTTTCTTCGAATAACGAATTGGTGATTTGAATTCAATAGTGAGATTATTATTACCCACTCTCCAAACCTCTAGAGGGATCATATAGGAAAGAAACTGATTGTGTGTTCGTATCACCTCTGCTCCATTTAAATAAACAATTGATATCGTGTCGATGCCTTCGATACTTAGCACGATAGCTTTGTACTGAAATATGCAAATCTTTTTCTTTTTCATTCCACCATTCCACAAATCGATTTCTAAAATTTCCTAAAACATACTCACTTAGTGAAAAGATGACCTATTCGAAGTGAGCATAAATGAGCAGAAATATATTGAAGTAGTTGAGTGTTCAGGTGTAATCCACTGGAAAGCATATACATGAAACATCTGGATGATAAGTAAGACAAGTAAGGTGAAGGTAATTAAACTCTGGATGTTGGTCACAATTAGTGAAACGTCGGAAATAATAATCGTCGAAGACATGGCGATGAAATTAAAGGAAATATTTGATTTTGCAAAATCACGCAAATCCTCATCACATCATATTGGAATGTTTCTATTTAATTTGTGCATTCGAAAATATTAATGTTTAATGTTTTATTTTATTCTTTTTAGACGTGAATGATCAGCTAACAGATAGGTAATCGTCTACTAAATCAATTGATTAGACTATCGATCGACTATATCATCGGTTCAGTAGACTATACGATAATGTATATAACGCACCAACCTCTTTCCAAATTCGATCCAAATGAAAAGTTGTTTCATATATCCAATCGTTTTCGGCCACCCATCGCGATTGTTGGTCATTATTTCCGTAAAGCGGTTCCGGAATAAGCCGTTCCCGAAATAAATCCGTATAAATATCCCCCGGTATTGTTGCTTTACCCATTATTGAGCGATCACGACAACGAAATGACCAATCATATGTGCCGAAATCGATTTGTTTCACTTCTGGGTTATGAATTCGACTCGTAAACACTAGGTGAAGTGTGCAGAAAAGTGCAAAAAATGTCGAAGCGAGAATCATACTCGGAGTGGATCTGCAAATATACAATAATAAAATAATAAAATATTTATAAATATATCACTTTTCTTAATAAAAAAGTTAAGTAAAACAAAAAAAAATGCATTAAATAAGAGGCGGAATTGCATGAATTAGCAGTTTATTATCGATGCAACGGCATGCTATTCACATATAAATAAATGAGCAACGAACAATCATTTCATTGCATAGCATCATTGCAAATTGTGCTATTATGCACTACAAATATGACGTACGTAAAAAGTATAAATAAATAAAATTCGCTAAATTTTTGCTCGTAAAATATGCAAATTTTGCAAATATGCAAAAATGCAACAAAACGCAATATATGCAAAATTCGCATATTTATGCAAATGCAAAAAATGCTTGAAAATTTTTGCAAAGTTTCTCGCCCACGGCACTTGAGCCGATTAAAAAAATACTTCTTAGTATTTCTTACTGTTATTTCTTCCTATTATTATTTGAATGTTTCGCGTGTTTTTTATGGCTTCATAAGAAAATATTATGCAATAGATTTCAGGAGCAAATTATAATCAGTATTTATGACTAGTGAAATAATATCTACAGACAGTAAAGAACGCACAACGCTTCCAACAATCATACTAGAAGTAACTCGGTTGCCATAGAATAGTGTGCATATACATGGTTAATACTACAGTAAAGGCTGAAGCAGAATGCCCTACGGCTTCGCTCCCATCTGTAGAGAATTTTTTCACTAATCATTAGACTATGCAAAAAAAATTTTGATCCTTAGTCGCATTGGCGCTAATAAACATTCAGCAATCATATCAGTGTGTGTTTTTATCGATTGATTAGAACCCTTGATTAAAATGATCAATAAACAACCTCAATCAGAGAAATTGAAGATATTCTCGGACCGAATAAAGCGATTTAAAAAAAAAAAATGGAAGAACGATTTCATTTAAACATGAAATCAACATCAATGAGAAATACAACCTTCTTTGTATTAGTACAAAAAATATAAAAAACATAACAACTATAACAATTATAATGAATATAACACTAATCATTACTTAAAGCATAGAATTACAAAAGAAATTAATTATGGGAAATCTTATCTGAAAAGAAAAAAAATGAATGGTAAATGTATCTTTTTTTGCCAATATAGGCCACTGAACGAAAATATTATTGGTTGCATTAATTATTTAAGAAATATTTTTGTGGACTTAACCCTTAACTCTGCAATCCTTTAGATCACAACATTACTTCTATTTCTTCAAAAATCTACCTACCAGAGAATCATTCCTTAGTAATTTGCATTGTAACTGGTAAATAGAAAATGGAAGGATTGAGAACGCGTAGCACTTCCGGTCTTATCGATTTACATTCTTATCAATGTTTACCCCTTATTCTAAGTTTACTTTGCCACTCTACCTATACATCGCTTATATAATTATAAATGTATTAAACTATAGTGTATTAAATCCTACGGAAGTCCGCCGTAATGCACTTGGATATGGTTGAAAAAAACCAGAACGCAATGATCCAGAAGAAAAGATTACAATGCAATGATCCAGAAAAAATTATGTCCATGAGAGCTTCAAACAGATTGGCAATAGACGTGCCTCTTATCTGGTTTGTTTTCTAGATCAATAAATAGCCATTATATTGCAGAAAGCAACTAGCTAGAATAACCTATTTATTCTTGAAGTAACAGGGCAGAAGAAAGAGAGCGCAAAACTATCAAAACTTGTTCGTTGTCGAATATGACGAAATTATAAAGAATGAAAAATAAAAAAAGAAATAAGTAACGCCATAAATGAGTAAAAATCTAATATTGAGCCATAAAAATAAAATATTCACTAAAGAACGAATGGCAACTTTTATTTCTAAAAAAACGGGAATGAAATCATGCCCATATGAAGTGACCATACTAGACTATAGGTAGAATGCTTCATACATCTCTAACTTTCTCTATCATTGCACGATTAATATTTGACTATATACTAATTTTATTGCACTTATAAATATTAGGCGTTATTTTTTTTCCTTCTTGAAGCAAAATGAAAATCGGTCAGTGAGAAAACTTTTTGTAGATATTCAAATAATTTTTGATTGTTTCAAAAAATTCAAAAAAAAAAAGTTCTCCTTGATAGCAAAAATTGGTGCAAACGGTGATTGATCGATATCGTAACAGTCCTTGACACTATCAGCGATAGAATATCGATCGCCATATTTTCGCTTTATTACTGAAAACCGAAAAAAAGGAAACTAAATAATCTAAATATTTTTTAATGAGAGAATATCTAATTACCTTCGAACGTTTCGGTAGAGATAATAAACAGTAGATGAGAATATCTTTTATGAGTATTCACGACGTATTGTATGGTGAAATTTTTACAATTGAAATAATATATGGAAATCAATCGTTGCGATGCAATTCAATTTGCATATCATAACGTCCTACTATTAAAATATGATGCATATATATCGATGAGAGCCGATAATATTGTTCGGCATTTTTATTTATCGAATGTGCATTGGGTGAATATTTGCGAATAGAATTTTGTTTTATCACCTGTATATGTATAAATATTTATCTGCATCAATCCCAAACTCTTCCTCCCTCTTCCTATTTACCTTCAACGTTATGGCTCAGCTATTCACATCATGCAAATCCGGTCTAGTGGATGTTTCCAGGAAATTATGTGAGTATAAAAACACCCATATTTTAAGTACTTGCAAAAAAATATGGGAAGTATTAGCTATCAAAAAATCTTATCTTCATAGTCGCTGTGTTTGCAGGAAATTCTTACACATCGAAAACTCTTTTTTTTTCAAATAAAGAAAAACTAAACAATGAATCTTCAACTTATCGTCTACTTCAATCAGGCAACTTAAACAAGAACAGTCAAGTATAAAAACTTGAAAAAAAACCATTAGGAGATTAAGCTTAACAAAAAATTGTTAATAAACATTTTTAAAGCTTTCAATAAGTGTTTAAAAAAAAAAGAAAGAAATTCGGTCATTTACATAATAGAGTGTTCTCAATCAATGTTCTATACATTTACATAATATACAACAAAAACAAAAAAGAAAAACAATAAATTTACATAAAACTTGGAAATCGTATCCTTGCAGTAAACAACTCAATAATGCAGTCCACAATAAAATTAACCTTATTTATTTGCCTATAACAATTGACCAATTTAAAAAAACATATCGACTTTTTGTTTAATTTTCATAACGTTATAACATCCCCTTAGGGCTTAATTTTCGAACCTATCAAAATATCCCCTGAGTGCATCAAAGAGCCCATTAAAAAGTTGCAACTCTACCACCTCGTATTGTGTTTTAATGATCGATGCTTGTTCCCCATTTATATGGTACCCGCATTATCAATGACTGAATAAATCCCTTATACGAGATCAATACAACATTCGATGAGAATGCAATCTTCATAATGTTCGCAACTAATAGATAAGAGGACAAAGAACCGATAGAGTAAACCGAGCAGGGAAAACACTCATTGAGAATAAGCTACCTAGGAGAATGACTTCCGAGTAAGTTGAATCACTTTACGAGGCACTTCAGATTCACTTGTCCAACGATCGATCGAATCGAATTTGCCACGTGATTTGACGAAATCCAGAAATGTTGGTATACTACCACCAACACCGAAATAATACAATTTTGCAGCCAGAAGTCTAAAAAAATAATAATAATTTTAATCGGGGGAAGATACTTAAATTATCGAAAAAAAAACGCCACATAAAGCAAATATTCAAATTTAAATTATACCTTTAAAAAAACAAAGGTGCTTTAAAGATGAACAAAAACATCGAGTATCCGATACATAAATAAACTTGAAAAAGTACGAAGATTTAATGCCATTTCGTTGAAGTTAAACTATAGACGATTGTTACATATGATATAGCGACATCTACTTGTTAATTAATAATACAGCAATCCTATGAGAGAGGAAAAATGTAGACCATATTTTTTAAACGATAACAGTAGATTAGACTGGGACAGATAGAACCAATTTAAGTTATAACGCCAAAGCAAACTGTTCGATCTACACCATATCAGATCTATCTAAGTGTAGAAACGTCGACTGCAAACATCGATAACACCGGAAATTTGCATTTTGTACTTGGTGTTATGTAAATAAAGATGGCGAATAATAACGAACTACGAAGACAACTTACACAAGACCATCCGGAGCCAATGCCGTATCAATAAGATCATGTAGTCGTTCATACATACATTCATTGTATATCGTTTCCGCTGAGAGGATTATATCAAACCTATATGTAAAATTCAATGAAATAGACAAGCAAACTAGAAATATTAATCAATATTTATTGAATAAAAATGGACAAAAGAATTCTTGCCATATTCGATCTTTGAACCTATGACTTCAAATTTTCTGTACAACACCTTAACCAACTGAACTATTAGAGAGTACCTCCGCGCTGTTTTATACGTAGTTGAAATTGCACTATTTCGTTTTCGAGTTTATATTATTAAGTTTAGAACAATGCAACAAGTTTGGCAAACATAAGTTCGATAAAAAAAAGAAAAGAAAACAACACAAGCTAAAACTTTCATAAGGAAACTAATCAAACGGCGAAAAGTTTTTTTTTTTTATTTGACAACTAACAAACATAGTAAAGAAGAGGATAGTAGGGTTTTGACCACTCATCGTTTCTGAGCAAAATTAGCATATTAAATAAAATAGCAATTTGCATCCACAATAAAGTCAATTTTTAATTACTTAATCTACTCTGAAAGTTTTATTTCAAAGGAGGGACTCTTCGAGGTCATTACATTCAGCACTCTTGATTACCTCACTTATCCACGTTTGCGTTGCAATATCCTAGCATCGGTAGTGTCAACTCACTTCCGCCTTGCCCTTTGACCTTTTTGTGTTCCTGGCTGACCTTTGGTCACCTGCCTTCTACCCTGATCTTCATAATAACCTCACTATTCGATGAGAACAGGAATACCACGTCTGTACACCGAATCGTGTACCCCTATTCTTTCTGCGGCACAATAGCTCTAAAATGACTGACTTTTCCGCTTTCTTGCCAAGGCAACTAAGTTAGCAATCGACACGAATTTCAATGCAAAACGATTTACCCCTTTCATTTGAGACATTCTATTCGTTGCTCCTTTCAGAAATTCAACCAACCAATGCTTCAAAAAAAACACCTATCTGGTCATTTAACTTACTTGCTACCTCCCATCAGTTTAGCGGCTCCCAAAAACACCGTAAACTCATGAATAAACCCCCCTCCCCCAAATATTCATGAACGTATGCTCCTATGTGATTCTATTCAAAAAAATAAAGTATTCTAGAAATACAGCACACTGGGAATTGTAAAATGTATAAGGAAACTGCTCGCTTACATTATATTTTGGATACCTTTTTGGAGCAATCAATAGCATATAACGAGGGGTAATATTAAAGCTAACTAAGGGAAATTCGCTGCGCCCATTAATCTAGAGCCATATCACGTGCTTCAAATCACGCTACCAAAGACCTTTCCACTAAGATGCCATATTCCGTACTATTTCAATAGAATTGAAATAATTGAATATTTTATTCCCACTTATTATTTCTTACTATAGACAAGGAAAGATCTTGTAAGCCTCCCTCCCCCTCTCCCTACATCTATATTCATAGTTGTGGGTTGCAAATTGCTTTTTATTAAAACAACACGAAAAGAAACTAACTTCCATTTGTGTTTGTCGAGATACTCTCTAAACTCCATCCATTCTCCCGAATAAAATTGACATTTGTCTATTTTCACTTTATTTGGAGCAAAATTATCTTTTGTAAAACATTCGATGACCGCTTTATTCTAAATAATTCATTATAAAATTTTTTTATTATTGGAAAAATAAAATTATATCTTTATTTAACTATTTAGCGATTTAATATCGCAATATTATTTATATCTCATTAGAGACCGATAAAATTAATAAATAACTAGAAGACAATTTTAAAAAAAAGTAAGTGAAGAAAGGTGGAGTTTTTGGGATTCAAAATGATGGAATCCTTCAAAAAAATAAAGGAATAAATAAATACATAAATAAA
>QEWY01000165.1:249871-267759 GCA_006503575.1 Baylisascaris schroederi | reverse complement strand
TATATATATATATATATATATATATATACATATATTATTATATATACTTAAATATTCTTATGACTTATTAATGCATGAATAATATTTGAAAACTTTTGCAATGCGAGAAAAGTAACATCAGCAACATCACCATACATATTCCTTTTGTTGGCAAAAAGATATGTTTGTAGCATATACCTGGCCCACCTAGAAGGCAACAGCACACCATACTTCTAAGGGATTGAATACCAAAAATTTTATAATACGGGAAAATTGCAAAAAATACTTGCATATAGAAGTTTACCCGGAAAAATTCGGTGTAATTTTTGAGTGAAATTTGAGTGGAATAAAAATTTGAAAATTACAAGAAATACGCATTTGATTTCCTCAATGCCAAAGATGAATAATGGTGTCAGGTTGAATAACGACAACGCTATAAAATACCAACGATCCATCATGGATCGCAATCATAAAATCAAGGGAAATATTTTTCAATAGCCAACCTTCATAAAGTCCAGTGGTTAGATCCGAGTGTGCAATATCTCTAAGCTCAGCATCACCTTCGAAACCCCGTTCATGGAGATTCTTTGCAATAGTCTCGGAGTTAATAAAGAACAGCTCCCGCTCCGAACACAACTTGATCCGCTCCAAGTGAGAAAGTGGTACGTCTGCTGTGCTCATTTTCTCGTTGATCTCTTCTGCAAAACTGATCAAGCATTCGGCCTCATATACGTGACAAAGCATATGCATTCTATTCCTCGATAGCATAACGATCCAAGGATTGATGTTTGCCGATTCGCTCATCAAATTTACCTACCCCGTTCACCTAAGTGTTACTCTTATTGATATCGATTGTTATGCTGATATTGATTTTTGCTTTATCGATCGGTAAATTATGAGAATAATAAGTATTCTGAAGCGTAACGGATCCGGAAACTATTCCGGAAAAAAACGCAAGGCGAAAGTTAATACCATTACAAAAGGGCCTATTAAAACGAACAGGCCCGTCATTGCCATTCAACAAATTTTCTCATTTTCTATGTTCACTATTGATCTATCATTCAATTGATCACTTTTATTTCGCATTATAAATTAAAAATTTTTTCTAAAATAAATGAATAAAGTATTTTATGAAATGAAAATAAAATAATATATAGTTCGATTCGATATCATCGAGATTTACTTAATTGTTTTATTAATGAGGCAATATTCCATAATGGAAAATTTTATTCACTCTTCCACTACCGAATAAATAATATCACCATTAATGAAATAAAGCACATATATTAGATTAGAATGAAATAAATAAATATATATTCAATAAAAATTCGATTACATAATATTATTATTTTTTCACTTTTTTTGAAAAAAAAAATAAATATTATATCAGCAAGCAAACAGTTTACTATCCTCTCTAGATCTTTCCTTCACCACCTCCTCTAACTACCTTCTTCCACCTTCCCTTGGTTGATCATTTACCACGACCTTCCCCAACTACCTCCTCCAAGACTCTCCTTTACCCGTCCTCCCCTCCTCCAACTCCCTTCCTAAGCACCTTCCTCTAAGTCCCTTCGCACACGTGAATTCTCCAGTCTTCTCCGCTGAGAATTTCGTTCATCACCTGCGCTGAACTCATCTCCACAACTCCTTTCACTGCCTCTCTCATTACTTCATCGAACTATGCAAAAAGTGCAGATTCTACTCGTCGCTACATCGTTACACCTTGTCGTTGACTACAACACCTGACAAGTTGCCATATGAAAACGAAACAACATCCCAATGACATCTTTCAGCAATCGTAACACACCAATATAGAGAAAACATAAATCAACACTACTTTACAAAGAACTTAACATCGATAATTGATCGTTGATAGCACAAAACATCCTTCCGAATGAATGAGATTTAATGAAGACGTGAGTTTGCCGTTTGTTTGAGGCAACTAACGAATGGATTCGTCGGTACCGCGACTACCGTACGCGTAGTTCCTTCTGAAGTTGTTTCGTTAATGAGTCGAGAAATACAAATTTAAACCTAGCAAGCAATGACTCAATCGCCTAGCAACGTTTATTCTTCGGAGGAGATCGGTCGAACAACTTTAGACTCCTACCAGTCGGCTCAATAACAGAGCTACTTTTTTCATCACATTTACAAATCATAAGTACATTTGAATGCAATGAATTTCATGGAAAACTCGAATTAACTAGTTGATTTAATTCGTTATTAATTCGTCAAATTTCGAAAAACGTAGGTATCCTACCTCAGGTAGAAGTTGGAGCACATAACATGAAGAATTCTTCTAATACTATAATTACTTCTCAATTCCACCTCAAAGAGCGTAGAAAGTGCTAAGGTGAATATTACTTTAATTAGTACCTTTTTCTTTAAATAATAACCTTTTATTTGTTTTCTTTCTAGAGAAGTCAAAGTGTAAAATCTTCAATCCTACATTAATCAGTAAGGGAACGCTACACAATTATAAATCTATCATCTAAAATTCTTTTGCTATCTGAATATATCTATTTTAGATAATAAATTAAGAAAATATAGCGCTTATACCACTACAACATAAACGGATTGCTTCGAATTAAAACGAAAACCCAACAATAACCCACAGCTTATGTTAAGCGGCGAGATTTCAAAATGTTTAATAGCAGTATCATGCACATTTTCCCAAGCAGAAACCTTCACCGATTACCCATAGCGTTAATATTACCCACCAAAATGAACCCACGAAGCGATAACATCAACACACCGGATATGCAAAATCTTCCCATCTAGTGAAATCCAGCCATCGAATTTCAATACGCATCAATACTAAACTTGTGTGGAGTACAAACGGTGCAAATATGTACATTTCACTGACGTCATCCATGATTAAAATTGACGTAATTTCCGGTCACCATACTTCCATTTGTACTCAAGTATCATTTCCGGTAAATGTAACCGGTGTAATTCAGCATCGTATCAAAACATCGTAAGTCGAATACTAGAGAAATATAATGCAAACCTCTCTCTATAGGTCAGATAGAAGTATGGTATGTACGTGGAATTTCCGGAAAAATACGATTATAAATTAATCCGGTTTCTTCGTAGTTCTCTATTTAAAATTTCAACAATTTTTTGGTTCCCATCTGGGAATTTGCCATCTCATCGATTTCTACAAAAATAAAGTACCAAAATGACGATTATTTTAAAGCATATTCCTTGACATGCCTGATAAATCCTTGTTACCCATGAATTCCTGATAGGAAATGAAGAACGATAAAAGATTAGTGAAGCGATATAATAAGATGGAAAAAATGTGAATCCAGCATTCCTATAGAAGATTCAAACAAATAAACATAATTTTTACTTCACACTATATAAATACCATTTTATCACAGTTGTAAATAATAAATAAAATTATATACATTTGATAAATTATAATTGCTATTCCCATACAAAATCATAATATAGTATAGATAAATATAAAAAAAAGTTCAAAAAGAAATAACCAAGAAATGCATGCAAACCAATCGAGGTCATAGAAATGTTCGTTACGAATATCGTACGATAAATGCCAAATATAGCCAAAAACAAGCGCTCCGAAAAAGCGCTGCAACCTATCAACAAGCACTCCGGAAGAGTGCTCCAACCTCTAAACAACCACTCCGAAAAAGTGCTCCAACCTATAAACAAGCGCTCCGGAAGAGTGCTCCAACCTTTTCCTTTAGGAAATTTCTAATTAACTTTATCAGCAAAACCTATAGTAATACCAAAAACTGGAGACCACTATACCTTAGCGGCACACTAAAGTCATCTCAGTGAAAATTATCAAATCGCCGTACGATAACCGTATATGAACATCAGAAAGAAAAGAACGAAAAAATGCCACCAGGAAGTCTCGACGAGATATAAAGATGAAAGATGAAATAAGGCCGATATCACAAAAGTGATCTTCAAATATCGATTGAATACTGACGCTCACTGCCTAAAGCTATCTGCATTTTACCTAACTTGCCCAACCCCTCGGGTAATATTCCCCAAACATCAATATATATTTACTTTCAAAATAAACAAATAAATTAAATTAAAAAAAATTGTGCTCCCAACAACCCACCGAGTTAACAAAGCGGGGAATTTGAAGCGAAATGATGAGACGAAGATATTCGTTGAGGCCACTGCTAAAACTTGAACTTTTTAAATTCTCAGCCGAAATTTCAGAAGAAATAACTCCCGTAAAGAAGCAACCTTAATAATATTTCTTGTTGTAAAATATTTTTAAAAGAAAAGTAGCAATTCATTAAAATATTCAT
The DNA here is from genome assembly GCA_006503575.1 of Baylisascaris schroederi. NCBI lineage: Eukaryota > Metazoa > Nematoda > Chromadorea > Rhabditida > Ascarididae > Baylisascaris > Baylisascaris schroederi. The sequence goes on along the minus strand of QEWY01000165.1, from coordinate 263,482 downwards.
TTAAAAAATGCAAATTTCAATAACACATTGGAAAATCTCATAGAAAATGCTCTAAGAAAAAAGAAAAACAAATTTTAGCAGTGCCATTCGTTATCAACCAATTAGTCAAAGTGAAGAATGGAAATAAAAAACGATGAAGCATTCACTATGCACTTCATACCCACGTGCAATATCACATAACCAATTCTTTCGCAGTCAAATCATCACAATTCAGCATTAATGATCACATTTATGATCAAATTATCTAAAACAGTTGCCATCATATCATTGCGATTGAAAATGAAGAAAATTATTTTGCTAGTAAAAATTCGCAACGCCCAATAAAAACCAACCTAATTGAAAGTAAACAATCTTCGCTTGGCTGGTGGTCCGATCACTATTCGACCAACTTTTATCGTTATCGCAATAAAATGAACAACAGTATTGTTGAGGAGAAAACAGAGCCCATATTAATAGAAAAGAACGAAAATGTGCTAGCATAAAGCGAAATAAAGAAAAAGAAAGATAGGCGCATAAAAACTATGCCCAATTGACGGTACCTACACCAATATCCTATAAGCCTTTGAATTTTCGTGGACTTCTCCAAAAGCAGTAGTTCATCGATTGACCAAGCTGAAACTAGGCTCAAATCTATGTTGGCCATATTTCGACAGTTGTGTTGCTTTAGTCCCCTCGATTCATATCGCTTTGCTTTTTCATAGGAAGGAAATCAATCAAATCAAAAATTTTCCTTCCCCTTAAAGTTTTCTGGCAGAATAGCACTCATGTGCTACTTGGAGAGTCTTCATCAAAAATAAGGACCTTTAATTCTCTCATATGGTCTACATATGCACCTAAAATAGCGAACGAAGCCAGCCAAGCCAACTATGATGCTTCTCCCTTTCCAAACGATCCACCAATTTCAACTCCCCCCTCTCTTCCTTCCCCTAAACAAAGCAATCTTCCTCAGGAAGTACAATGGAAGACACAAGAGGTGGCCAAGGTAAATGAGGAAACAAGCAAAACGCAGAGAAGCGTTAACGGCCAGAAGCAAGCGCCGAGCCAACGAGTCCCTGAACGGTGCTCACCGTACCTCCATACCAACTGTGATTACGTTCCTCTTCTTTTGCCACTACCGCTTCCACTTGTTCTCTACTGAACTTAGCAACTGTCGCGATAACACGTGCTAATGTCTGCAAAATAACATCCGTATAAATTCGCACATGTGAATAAAATAAATACTACAGTTATTCGTGTAATAAAGGTAGGTACAGTACTACCAATTGGAAGAACTTCCTATCTCACAGAAAAGAAAGAAAATCTTCCGTATTTTTATGAGTTCTTTTCACAGCAAAAAAAAAAACATTTTAAAAAATTTCACTTTATTTTAACAATAAAGTCCTCTTCATTTCCTCCAAACATTTCGTCCTCGCATGCAACATTGTCTTCGCCCACCTCCTCAACTATATCCAACCCATTGTCCTGATAACCTCTCCTGCTCAGCCACACCTTCAGAATATACTGCTTACTCTACCTAAAAATCTTTTCACTAAGATCAAATCTCCGAAAAAAACGAAGATCTCAGCTTCCACTGCCTATGACATCAAATGCAACTCAAGTGTTTCATTTTATTACTACAATTTGACAAGAACATTAACCACTCTAACTTATATTTCCTCCGAATAGCCAAGAGAAAAGAGGGAAGGGGGAAGGGGGAAGGAGGGGGGAGGTGCTTACATCATTGATGTTCACAAAAGCAAAATCACCTCTATTATCAAAAAGATGCTACCGTATTTCTAACAAAATCCTAAGATTCAGCTTTCCGAATGAACAACTTTCATCAGATTCTGATTCCTCTTGGCATAGAGTAAGCCTCATCCAAACATCGGTACCACGATGATGACTTCTACTAAATGAAATCACAGCCGAAACTAAATACCATACCTCGTAAACCAAGTGATTCGACCGTCAAATCTCAAATATCGCTATATTTTTGGACATTTAAAACCTATTACAACAAGGAAATATATTTTGTGCATTCATTCAATTGCCTTTATCTAGTTTATCAAGCATAAATCTGCCTATATCACTAGTTGATCAACCATTTCATTAAAACACTTACAACGCTCTCTTTACCAAGAGTTTCTCTTTCGCTCATATATCGATAGAGGACATTACGAAGATACTGAAAATAATAATTAAGTTATCAGTAGAATGCCAAAAACATGAAATTCATAAACTCTACGGCACATATGTCCACTCATCTCCTACGTTGTGGTACGACTGCCGTAGGCATGGATAGCAAAGATGAGAGAGCGATAGAGAGAAATAAAGAGAAAAAGATGAGGTCTGGCAAATGTCTATAAATTGAAAATGCCGATAACTAGCACTTAACAAAAATGTCTCACGCATCCCTCCGTCCATCCCTGATCCGCATAGATTAATTTCTATGTGAACAATGGTCGATCCGAAATCAAATTCGTTGTCTACTGCTCGTGAAAAATTGGCACAAAAATTTCAGTCAAAAAAAAATTCAAGTAAATTTTCAAGTTTTCTGTTCATAAGCTAAAGAAATTAAATTTACTAAACAAATTTCGATATGATAATTTGTATTCTCCAAAAAAAAAAATTCACGACTTGACGTATCTAAGGAGGATCCTTGGTATAAATGGAAACGCTAATGACTTAAGGCATTTATCAAATAGGTGACAGGCACACTAATATCAACGATTTTATCATTTCTCTAGTTATATTCAAAATTTCAAAAGAACAGCAAATAAACTCTGACTTACTTCAGCTTCGGTTGGTTCAGCAAAATTTGGACTGAGATCGCATGAGTTTTGCATATTCACATTTTGCAACGTATAATTCTGCAAATTTATGAATAAATAATTGCGTTTATATGCTAAGAAAATGATCCATTAGCCCTCATTTTATCACTCCTACCCCTCCCAACACCGCTCCTTAACATTCATAAGTTCCCGTTCAACCCCTCATAAACCCGCTCAAATTAAAAACTGCTCTGGTAGCTGCAAGAATAGAAAACAACCAAACATCCCAAGGCAATATTACCAAAAAATCGAATCTGAATAAACGAATAACGTATAACAACCGTCTAAAAACTGAAGTGTCAAAGAACAACACACTCATTTAATCGCAAACACATCTATAATTTCTAATCCTATTCTATGAACCATCACCTGTAAATGCAACAGTTTATATTACACTGCAATCTATGTCACCTATAAATAAATGTTTGCAAGAGGTAAAATGACGCATAATCCCATCATGCAGATATCAATGATGACGATTTGTATTAGGTGAATAGCATAAATCCTATAATAGAAAGAAAGGTAATTAAATTATGAGTACCTGTACGTTATTCACATCAACACTGACTGTGCCGTTGATGAGATTATTGTTGGTCGGTAAGTCATTGTTCCGAATCGTTTGCGATGTCTCTTTCTTCACCGCAGCCAATTCGAGCCTTGAAAAAAAGGTACCATCACAGTTTAATATAATCCACCTTCATTTGGAGGATATGCACCTTCATCCCAACAAATTACGTCCCTACTGTGCCGTTGATGAGATTATTGTTGGTCGGTAAGTCATTGTTCCGAATCGTTTGCGATGTCTCTTTCTTCACCGCAGCCAATTCGAGCCTTGAAAAAAAGGTACCATCACAGTTTAATATAATCCACCTTCATTTGGAGGATATGCACCTTCATCCCAACAAATTACGTCCCTCACCCATCCCCCACCAAACCTGACGCTTATTTTCTATTCCTCACCCTATTCCTGACACACCAATGTTCCAAAAAAAAAACCAGCGGCATCCCTTGCAAAATTCCATCTCAGTCAGTATCCCTTTACCTTTAAACCGAAACATTAAGCAATGAAAACACCTAACATTACCATTCCAACAACATTTCACTATTTCACCAAGCAATCACAACAATAAAACACAAACGTGCCATTACCTACCTATGCGCCTCTTTCATATCAGCTATTTCCTTCTTGTATTGCAGAACACGCTCTCGTAATGTATGCAACTCCTCGACATCCTGTAATACCATCACCTTTTTATACACACATCGCTGCTCAATATTAGTTCAATCTTATATTTAATAAAGTAAAATAATTCAAATGCACTATTCAATCGGTAGAGATAACACTTAGATCAGTTTGAGGGAAATTGCACAACTTGATTCACTCGACATCGAACAAGAAACCAACAGATTTTCGTTAAAACTGGCAGATTAAAATCCATGAGAACAATCCCTACCACACTGTCACCCCTATCCAATAAACTGAAGTTCAATTATCGTATCTCTAAATAAAACCTAAATGTGGTCACAACGAGTCACTTTACACCGAAAATGGTAAGATCTCAGGTCCGATGGGGCCAATAAAAAATTGTCACTCAGACTCATCAGCCACCTAAATACCTATTTAAAAAAGGAGTAATCTGCCACACCATCGATTCTATTTCATCGTCAATGCTCCATCCGCCTCTCTTCTCTGATTGCATATCAATTGTCGATGACTGCTGTTGAATCATTTCGTCGTCCGTTACATCACGCATATTCTGCGACATCAAATTCTTAAAATTAAACGCAATAGGAAATGAAAAGTTATCGCAAATGAAAAAAACATTAAAGATAATGACCATCCCACCCAAAAATACCGTCACCTTTCCTCTTTCAAATCGCAACGTATCAAAACCTACAAAACGATTCAAATTATATTAGTACTACCTCATCAATCAAAGAAGTTAAGCAACAAGCATTTTCATAAGCAACCTCATGATGCTCGTGTATTTCCTCAGGTTATTTCTGCTTAGACGAGATTATCTTCGCTTACTTGCATACACACTTAGATGTAATTAATACAACACCGGCCGAGAGTACTTCCGATGACAGTACAACTTTTAGCAATATGCAGCTGGTTGCCTCAAACAATTGGGGTTGGTCAAAGGCGATGAGCTAGCTTCTTGCCACAAATATAAGGAATGTGGTCAAATGCGCCTAATCATTTCTCATTTGCAAAGCTCGCTTTATTTCAATAAAGTGATATTCCGCCCCCACTCAGTCTCAGCAGCCATCTCTATAGCCATTATAAGAACAATGTCTAGGCTTCTATTTTTTCGATAGAAACGAATAAAAATCGTTGAAATTAGGTAAACCTCAATTCTGGCATTTGCTTCGGCAAGCTGTTCTGACCGTTCGTTGAGGTCGTGATAGAGCTGCTTGATTTCCTTTTGTAGATCACGCAACATCCGCTGTCGATCAGCGTCTGCTTTAGCTACAACATGAATACACTGTAAATCGACGTCAATCAAATCAACACAGGGCGTAAGCATGAGTCAAACCTATTACGCCCAAATAACCAACCTCATGTTCTGGTAGTCATCATACATCATATCAGTGACCTGAGGTTGCTAGTTCGGGTCTCATAAGCACAAAAAGGCATACATTAGCTGCCTTAATCATGCAAAAAAAAAAGAACTAAGCTAAAAGAGATACACTTAAAACCCAGATAAATTTACAAGGCAATAGAATTGCAAAATTATGCAAACAGTTACCGATGGCTTTTTTCAGTTGTTCACCAGCATCCTTCTCAATTTCAACAATTTTCGCCTCCAACTCTTTCACTTTGTTATCACAGTTGGCATTCTCTTCTAGAAGCTTTCGATTCTTCATTTCCATGTCCTCATTCTGTGCATTTCTTGCTGAAAAAATATCCATTGAAACTTGATGCGCACTAAGAACAAGCCACGAGGGTGGGAGAGGAACAAAGACAGAAAGGAGGAATGGGAATAAAACAACTAAAAATTCTTATAAAAGTTTATAGTTTCTGGGAATTTTATCGGGAAAAGACGAAGCATATTACCCATCACTACGAAGTGAAACTTCTTTGAAGTTTATCTGCTATATTCCACTACTAAAATATTAAAATAATTCCCGCATATACATGAGCAAATCCACTCTCAATTTAACGCAAATACAACAAATATCTATACTACGAAAATATTTGCAGGTAACAATGAAGAATATGGTAAGTATCACCTCAGAAACCCACCTCACACCTTCCACGAAATATCCCAAAATCCGCTGAGTCCCCATTCTCAACATCCCCATCGTAGCATAACTACACATTTAAGGCACCAGCAAACGACTATGAACGAACCATTTTCTACTTCATTACAGCAATCCTATCAAAAATTACCATTCAGTTGCTCAATTTCAGCTTTCAGTTCATCCACAACTTTTCTTAGGGCGGTATTTTCGTTGCTATCGTTTTCTCGATTCCTTTGTGCCTCGGTCATCGCATTTCGTAAACCATCCAATTCCGCTTTCAATTTTCCAATCTCCTAAATGATAATATTATGACGTCACTCGTAGTAAAATTTGGGAACTGCCACAATACATCAATTAAATAATCTCAATGTAAAGACTTATCCCTTTCATGAAGAAAAAAAACCTGTAAAATTCTCGACGAAAAAATTGAAAAACTTTAGAAGAAAATTCAAATGCAAAAAAATTTCACTAACCGTTGCGTTAGTATCCCTTTCGGCTGCAGTCGCTTCAATATTTATGCGGAGATCATTGATGATTTTCTCATTCTGTCCCTCATCGATGAGTTTCTGCTGTAATTCCGCAACAGTCAACTTGAACTCATCGATCTGCAGATCACGATCCGCTATTTGACTACGCATATCGTTCAACTGAAATATTCATCAATGCCTCTTTATATAATCGAAAAACGCAATAATAAACAACTTTAAATAAAAATAATTAAGAATTAATAAAGCAAAAATTACAAAAATTACGCAACAGATACGTGTAATAATAAAAAAATAAAACAAGAGAACCGAACAAACAAATATGGGCAAAATATGTTCAGCTAAATGCACAATTAAAGTAAATTAAGCAGCGAGCTCAATGATCACTGAAATAATCTAAAGGATAGGAATTATTATATAGAGTGGAAAGGATATGAATAAACTTTAAAAACGAAATCGCAGTGCACCGCGGTTTTTCCATTCAATGAAAACGACAATTAAAAACCTGAAGAAGAAGTTCAGCCTTTGCAGCTTGAATATCCGCATCACATTGCTTTCTAATCTTTGCCACTTTCGTCTCTGCTTTCCTCTTTATCTCGCTTACTGCACGCTCGGTTTCCTGGAAAGTTTATATCTTTTGGAAACTTTATTATCAAATAGTTATCTCTATAAATTAAGAAATCTCTATATAAACGTATCTTACAATGCCTCCTCCCCCCTCCCCCCACACTCTAAAGAAACCGTTAGAAAAATTCTAGAAAATCTAAAGGCTTCGATCAATACTTCGATCAAAGTCAGATGGTATTAAACCCTCATTCAAAACAAGTTTACCAAGTGACACAACCTGCATTTCAATTATTTATCTGATTTGGTGATGGTGAGATCAGCAACTCTGCTCAACAAGGTATCGGCAAGATGCTGGTGCTGTTCCTAAATGCCCTATCCATCATCTATCGATGCCCACAGTATCAATCAGCAATAACGAATAAAATCCAACCTCTTTAGCTTTAGCAGATGCATTCACACAATCCTCTCTAGCCATCGAAAGTTCTGCGTTGAGTCTATCTTTCTCGACTCTCACCAAATCCAATTCAGCCAGCTGCTTTTGTGCCTCTTCCAGCTGATCGTTAGAATTCTTTAATGCCAAAGCGTATTGCTCTCTAAAATTCATAAATTCCGTCAATAACAAATAAGTATTAATAAGAAACAACTTCACGCAATAAGGCAAAACTTCTAAGCATTTCAACCCCAAAAGCAAATAACTACGACGAAGATTGGTGTTCTTTGGGTCAGACTTCTACCTTCCTCATCTCGACTGAAAGCGAAAAGGATCTTCAATGCGCGCAAAAGAAACCCGAGCGACCCCAGCGTTTTGAACATCAATTTTTTTAGAAAAATATACGTCCTTACAGAAAAAATGTAGCACTTTGCTTCAAAAAATCCCATTGTTTCGACAAACAATTGCATATTTTCCACCAAAATCCTCTCCACTGGATCAGGGCCACTTCTAACACAACGAAAAACCATCCACTTGCACCTAAACGCAAAAAAAAGACAGTTCTATCACATCCCCAATGTGTTTTCTTTCTTCGCCGTAAGAAGCTTTCACTTGCTAGCAGATCGAATCTTACAGAACAAATTTAAATGAGTACGAAATAGTTCTATACAATAGACTGCAGTGACCACATTAGCTATGGTAGCGAATCAAAGCGCATTTTCATTAGTACTTGAAGAAATCGACTGATCCATCCTTAAAGACTGCTTGCTTGCTGGAGACAATTAAAATTCACCTAATTTCATTCTCCTTCTCTTGTTTCCTTTCATATTCATCCTGAAGATTGGCGAGTTTAGCTTGCAAACGCTGCTCCTCTGCACAAGAATGCTTCAACTGCTCGTTGATCCTTGTCGTTTCATCTTGTGCGTTTCTCAATTGCATCTCAACGCCTTCCAGTTGGCTCTTTAAAAGCAAATGCTTTAACTGCAATTACTTTTTAACATTTTAACAATGCCCAACTATTATATAATGAGGGCGAGAAAGTACGGAGCGCTAAAAAAAATGTTTCAGTGGAAAATTTATAAATGAGTATTCGAAAATGACTGAAGGGTTAATTTTTGCTTATAAATAAATGTAAAATAAAAACAATTTTTCATATGATATAAGATTAGCAAATTAACTTCCAGTTAAAATCAGCATTTCCATCTCCAAATCACGACGTTGGCTAAGCAGACAACAAAAGTCATTACAGGTAAAAATGAACATAGCTGAAATTGTGCATACCTAAGAATTGTACAAAATTATACGAGTGTACCTGGCGTTGAGTAAGAGTAGTCTTAAGAGTTGTAACTTCATTTAGGTGCTCCTTCTCGACAGCCGTCAAATTCTCGATTTTCTTTTGCAGTTCACCAACAACTGCCTCCTACAACAATGCCTACATTAAATCTCTACACAACATGTCGTTCTGTGCATTCCAATCGATATATTCGTTGGCCACACCTCGTTCCCCTTTATCACTTGGCTTATCATTATCACTATCACCACTGTCAATTATAGCCCAACTTACCCACTATTATTGATACAGCCTTTAGTAATAACAGCTTACATTACTACTTAACCAGGCCACTAGCGCATGATTACAAAACACCTCGTAACAGTTCACACTATTTCAGGATTAATTTGGAGGTTGTTCTTATTAGTATTCAAAAAGCAACTATTGCAACACAATCAATGACAACTCAACTGATAAGCCCCATAAATAACCAAAGTCGACCACCATCAGTCACAAGTATTGATAACGATGAAAAAATAAAGAAATCATTAAATTTATGTCGATTCTTCCTATTCAAATCCTTATTAGCTAACTGCAAAAAAAGTTTTCACTCATCCCATATAACAGCTTATATGCCTCTCACCTCTCCAGCCGACTCTCTCCTAAACAACAAAACAACACAAACGAACCTTTTGGAGGAACTCATCTCGAAGTTTTTGGTTGACCTCATCAAGACGAGCAATTTGATCACCTTGTTCATTAAGCCTCGCATTTGCCACATTTTCAAAATCCTTGCAACCATTCTGAGCTGCCAACAACTCATCTTCCTAAATCCACCTTGCAAGTATAAAGCTTTTGCACCCGAAAAGATGCCATAATATGGCTTTAGCATCTAGAAAAAGATGGCTCCAGCGCAAAGTGCACCATACAGCATAATAGTTCAATAAACGCGCTAAGCATATAATATTATGGAACCTTAGATTTAGCAATATCGAGTAGAAAACATTCCATCCAATTTGCAAAAATGCAACAACTCAGTTGACTCCAGCATCACGCTCAAAAAAAATTGCAACTCACACAACCTGTTCGAGCTAATCTACGAGGATCTAACGTTACTAATTGTTATATCGCTATTCAAAATATAATTATCGATCATTTCTTATCTTATTCGGTATTCATTTAGCACACAAAAAAGAGTAAAATATAAACTCACCTTCTGCTTAGCGTTCTCCTTCAAAGTTTGCAGCTGACGCTTCAAGTTCTCTAGCTCCTCACTTTTTTCCTGCTGTAGTTCATCTATTCTCTCGAGTAATCCATCTCTATCCGACTTCAGTGTCCCCACTTCATCAGCTAATGAGATCCTCTCCGTCTCCGATTCCTTTAGCTGCTCCTCCGTCAACCTGAGGTTGTCATGTAACGCTGCTGCTCGCTTCTCAGCCCTAAATAAAGACATTCCTTAAGAATATTAAAACAACAGTCACAAATCCATGGGCATCAGCATTTGATATTTTCCATGTTACTAAACCTGATCGAATCTTGTATTCCGAATCAGCAGATAGTAATTATATTTCGGAATTCCCCTCTCCTTCTCCTCCTAAATCCGCAAATTGTAGTTCTATAATGAAAAATAAAACCTTCACAAACCACTTAATTATCACAAGCGAAAACATAAATCCAAAGAAATTAGCTTACTCGGTAAATTCCTTAGTTAATTGCTTCAGAGAGGCATCCCTTGTGGCCAGTTCTTGTTGGATAGAAATCAGCTGGTTGTCACTATTGGTCATTAGAGCAGAAAGTTGTTCTTGTAATTGTGATACTTTCTGAAAATTATTACTGATAAGATAATCCTCGCAAACGCATAAGAAACATTCTCATTGAAACTCATCTAAATGATTGCAGCTTACTTCATTCCCTCTAATTTTTTAATGCATTTACACTGATAATAAATTCCATACACTATAATTAAGTGGCATAGACGATGCTCTATAGATAACATATATCTAAATTAAATTCATCCAATATATAGATAACATATATCTAAATTAAATTCATCCAATAACATTAATATGCATTGAAGAGCATTTTCTACTAATTTAAAATGCAAAAAACTTATTCCTAAATTAAAAATCAATGTTGTATTTATAAGAAATAATGAGAAAAAAATCTGCAACGAAAAAAAAATTTTAAATCTAATTTTAAAGAGGATATATTAACAAAATAAGAAGAAAATTACTCTCACATTGCGTTCCTGCTCGAATAATTTTTCCATTTCGTCCTTAGCTGAAGAAAGCGTTTCGTTGTCTATCACTTTCTCTTCCAATATCGATTTTAATCGAGTAATTTCATCTGTTTTTGATTGTAATTCTATCTGAAAGAAAAAAAAACGATTAAAAAATCGAGCGAACCATGGTGAAGAGGATGCCCTCATCATGTCTGAGAAATCCTAAGGCGAAACCTTTATAAGCCTCATAAATATGATCTCATATTGTGCCTTACTTCGAATTGAAATGAAAATGATATAAATTCTAAATCATTATCTGCCTTCTCTTTCTAGATCGAAATAAGCCTCTATTAAAAGAACAGTGGCTTACCTCAAGTTTCTTTTGTTGCTCTTCTCTACGTACTTCATCTTCTTTCAGCTTCTTTACAGTCGATTGCGCTAAGTCAAGATCGGCAGTGAGATTAGCAATTTGTTGATTTTTGAGCTCGAGCTCTTTCTCTACCTTTGCCTTCTGCATATAGGCAGCTTCCGACTCCTCGTGATGCCTCTTCAGAGATTCCTTCGCAGCGTCCAGCTCCTCCCTCTCACTCGCCAGATCGGCTGTCACCACCGATAACTGCAACATACAAAGACCCTCGAGATTTACGTAAGTAACGAACACACACCAAAGCGGCTGGCACAACATTCGCTTCTGACAGCTCGCCCGATCAAATTAACAACAAAAACTAAAATATATGGAATGCCATATCATAACTAACAGACCCAATCGTTTGCACAAGTTTTCTGCAAAAAGATTCGTTCATCTGCAAGTTGATCTGACCTAAAATGAAAATTCAATCGGTACAAAATGCACGCAATCCATTAGCACCTGTAAACGTCTGCAATTTCTTCAACTTTGAAGATCATCGAATTTGGCTTCCACAATTTCCAAGTTAAAACTGTCCGACAGACTAACAGACAGACATCAAACGGATAGACAGACACCTACGCAATCCGTGATACCGCTACAAGTGTTTTTTTTTTCAGTGAAATTTCGCAAAAGCTAACAAACGCTAAGAACTTACAGCCAATAAACGTAATTCAAAGGAGAGTAAAAAACGCTTCATGAACTCAATTTAAAGGCAAATTCGGAGATAATTGCTTCGTTTCGCAGAAGATCTCCGCAGAACTCGAAGACTATCGACAAAACGAGGCAAAAATCGATTAGGACTAACAAATATTTACCCAAATATTTATAATCCAGAAAAAAAGTCCATGCAATTCCAGAACCATATACCTTCTCTTTTACGGCCTCTACTTCTCCCAGTGATGAATGCTTCTCGGCGTTCAGTGCTCGGATTTGTTCCTCAGCATTAGACATCTTCGATGAGAGACTGGCATTCTCGTTACGTACATTAGCCAATTCAGCAATGAGTGAGGATGCCTCTTCTTCGAGTCTTCTTCTAGCCGCATCCGCTTCCTCTCTTATCTAAGAACAAGCGCACCTGGACACAATTAAACACACAAGCACGAAACTAAGGTGTATGCAAATACATGCATATACAGGTATACATCTACTTGGGATCATCAATCCAATAACCCTTCATATTCGCAGAAATATGCAATCAAATTTTTATGTATTCTGCTATTCCCCCATTAACTGTTGTAGCAGCTTCCGTATTTTCAAGAAGTTTTACTTCATATTTTGATTGAATGATACCTGGCAAATCATTCTTTCTCTCACACCTCTCTTGACAAGATATCAGTGAGAAGATAAAAAGCAAAGCGCATGCTACAATGGTGATCCAATCGTTCATCGTCCGTCGCTTCATAAACCTGCTTTTTTTCTCCAATTTGGCGCTTGACAGGTCGTATATCCCAAGCTCGGTTACATTCCCTTGTCCCTCCAACTGTCTTATCCATTCAGATGAACTTGGAGGTGCAAGCAGCAAGAAGTCCGAGTGCGAGCTCTGTCATTACCAAAATAGAAAACAACTATACAGGTACATGACCCAATGTTTACACTGAAGTGCTAATCGCTTCCGCTACAGGTGTGGCAAGTGCACTACGACATGCACACAACTACCATGCTGGCGAAAATAAATGCAAAGTTAACCGTTATGAAATGCTCTCACCGCTCCATCACAATTCATACTTGTCTATAAGGTTCTTAATGCTGAAATATCCCATCCTCCATACCTTTCTTCAAAATTCCCTCAGGTAAATCCCGTTCGTTTGAACGCTACCGTTGAATTCCGTAAAGCAGATAGTGCAACACAAACAGACAAATACTCTGACACAGTGCACTTAATTGGACAGATGCGCCTTGAATACACAAGGCGCACCTGTCCAACTGAATGCACTGTGGAATATCCACCGATAAAACAAACCTTCAAAAATTCTTAAGCATTCATCATCGATGCTTAAAAGAAAAAAATAAAAATAAAAATGCCACAATGAATAAACATATAAAAACACTCTATACATCACTTCACAACAACAAAAACACCTTAAAAGCACGCAACAAACCGAATGCCAATGCTTAAATTAACATCTAGCCACTGAAAGTCTGCGACCAGATTTAATAAATCCCATTCCCT
>QEWY01000165.1:226928-241404 GCA_006503575.1 Baylisascaris schroederi | reverse complement strand
AATGGATCGAAAAAGCCCGGGTAAGAAAGTTATATACCTTTAATATTTAGGAAAAAATTTGCCCAAAAACCTTCAGCACAAATGGATGTATAACATAAAACATCTTAAAAATTTAATGATTAACCAGCACACTTTATAGTATTTATGATATGTAATATTAGATATTTAAAACAATACTAGATATGATACTAAATAAAATCATAATTCAATATTTATAATATAAAACCTATTAGCTACTAAACTTACCTCAACAACAAGATCATATATCTTCCACCTCTATGCAGGGTAGCAATCACTGACCTGTTTAATTCGAGTATCCCTTTCCGCAATATCTTTTTTGTATTTTTCATCGTTTTCAGCCATTTTCTGAGCCAATAATCGCTTCTCGTTTCTAAGCTTTTCAATTCTTTGTAGCGCTTTATCTTGAGTTGCTGCGAGCACTGTCTATAAAGTTCAAAATATCTCAACTAAACAATAAGAACATCTCAGCAAACTTTATCTACAACCAAATCAGAAACTCTAAAATTTAATCAGAAACTCTAAAATCAATATGACTGTCAGTTGATACTGACATATTCTTAGATCCGTTTTGCGTCTATCTATCTATACGGAACTCAATTATGCTATCTGCACACCTGTACTCTTGTATGTGATGCATCACAATACTCGTGCACAATATTACCCATCACCTGTACAGTGTATAACCTTTAACTGTTGTTTAACCTTTTTGAAATCGATATATGAAGCAACCTTAGTAAAGCAAAGTAGAAATTAAATAACAAATAATAAGGGAAATATAAAAAATTTTTATATTATAGATGAAATAAGGTAAAAATTAATGAAAAAAAAACAATAGAACAACGTACCCGACATTTGTCGTTTTCACGAACAATTTCATTATAGACTTTAACCAGTTCTCTATATTTGTCCTTATAATTCGCTGCTCTCCCTTGTAATTTATGCAATACAGAGGATATCTGAAATGATCAACGATCATAAATAAAAAGCAATCTTTTAAGATAATTTTACACGTAAAATGCAAAACGATTTCAATTATTTTCCCTGAGGAAAGCTTTCTACATGTTTATCACTTCTGGAAGGCTATGACGGGGTGGGTGAGGAGAGGGAGGGAGAGGGAAAGGAGGAAGCTGTGATGAGGGAAGGGAGGATAAAGCGTTATTAAAATATGAGACATTTGCAGCGACAAAGATTTACCATTAATCTTTTTAAAACCGAATTCATGCACACATAGAATACAACCTTTTATAGGTGGAGTTGAAAAACGTGCAGAAGAGGAAACAATTTCAAATAGGTGAAAAACGAATTGAAGGCAACAACAACCCACAGATCTACCATAGTCGACTCCGGTAAAACGACAGGCATCGACTCTATCAGAAGAACATACCAGTGGAGATAGAGGTTGTCGATATATGCAAATTATTTATATAGTATGCTATATTTAAATATAGTATGTTCATGCAAATATACTCCGTATTCTCCCACCCCTCCACGATCTCATGTGGCAGCATCCTATTAGATAATCCACTAAACATACGATGGCGTTAAATGACTTGCCTGTTCCTTAGAAGCGTTGCCAATGAAAGCCGAACCAGCAGTGCTCTCACTCTCAACATCCGACGATATCGTCTCAAGTCGATGCGAACTCATCATACCGGGGATCGATGAGAACATCGCACTCAACGAGCTCAACAACATTAATATAAACCTTATCAAACCCAACAATGTTTATATAAACTTAAACAAAACTTAACGACTTTATGCAAGAGGTTCCATTTACTTTATTATCTAGACCACCACTGCTAAAAGAAAAACAAAAGAAGTAAAGTTCGAACCTCTCATTGCTCTCGATGGATCCAGCGGAGTTTCTTCTTTGACGTGGTTCACCAAAAATATCTATCTCCGATACTTCTTGCATGAGAGCTGAATTATTCAACGATCTATTCGCCTGTAAGTTTTTTTCTCATAAAAATTTATCAGAAATTTGATGCTTTGCTATAAACGATATGCGCTTTATCGTACTCTATCAAAATATAAACCCCCCCACCAATATTAACTTCCTGTTCCGAGATAAATGTATAAATAAATCATTAAACACAGCTTACAGTCAATATTCACCTAGTACCACCAAAGCGTTTTAAGAGGAGGTCCTCTAATTGCAAGCAATTAGATTCCAACCTGTAGAGATGTGTAATTGCCAAAAATCGATGATTTTAACTATGATAGAGTGAGCTCGCTGATGCATAGGATTAGAAACTAAGAAAGAAAAATAACAACTGAACTTTAAAATGCCTCACATTACGAAACTTTAAAAATGTTCATGCCTTTAAAATATTACCTATTTTTTTAGAGAATGGTAAAAATACGCAGTGGAAATCTACCTCCTCTTCACTTTCACGTCTCAGAAATTTTTCAATTTTTTTACACCCGAAGATTCGGTGGTGAAGCCATTAATTCAGCGGCGTTAACCTACGTTGTTGAGATATCATCGGTTCAACAGAAATGCTTAACGTTGCCCGATCTAATTACACAGAATATAAAATTCTGTTACTATTAAATATGGAAAATAATAATAATAAAAAAAGCATAGATTAGATGATAAGCAGTACTGACCACGTCACTATCTTCATGAGTTTCACCTAAATCCACTAGGTTGGTGGTAGTACCATCCACAACGGTAGACGGTGATTCATCCACTTTACTTGTGCCAAAAAATAGTCGTGTATGGCCACTAGTATCACTGCCAGCATCACTCTAAAATATCACTTCTTTTTGGAAATATACCAATAAGCACCAAATTAATTTTTAGAAATAGATCGTTCTAAACTTTGAAATTTTTATGTATTATCCGAGAAAAAAATTTCTGAAAAAAAATCAACATAAGAAAGTGATCGATAATGCTCGGTCGTAATTTATTTCCCCGAACAAATATATAATTAATAATAATAATAATTCAAAATCATCTACATATAAAATTAAGGCCCACAATAATAATAATAAATATATTTATTAATAAAATCGAATAAATCGGTGCTAAATTAAAAAATGTGCGCTGATACTGACATGATAAGTTCGAAGATTCATCACATAGGAAAAACGGGGATTTCAACAAGCCTAAGTTTCAAGCCTAAAATTAAAGCTCAAAGCTTAAAGCATAAAGGTTAATTAACACTCAAAAAATAGCACTACATACAATAGAAAGTGCAGTTAAGCGTAGCCGCATGTAATACACCCTTTCGCATCATCTCCCAAATGAGAGGTGGTAATCACTAATGGCGATTCGACTTCAGATTGCGGTTATAGAAGATAGAAAAAAAACAGAATAAATAAATAAATAAGGAGAGAGATAAAAAAGCGGAAAGCGAAAAATAAAAAAAAAAGCGAGGGAGCAAATCGATGAATAGCGGTCGCAACCATATCCACATATTTCAATGGGATATACTCATTTACGATAGGTAATTAGATGATGATTAGCTTCGACCATA
The DNA here is from genome assembly GCA_006503575.1 of Baylisascaris schroederi. Lineage (NCBI taxonomy): Eukaryota > Metazoa > Nematoda > Chromadorea > Rhabditida > Ascarididae > Baylisascaris > Baylisascaris schroederi. The sequence goes on along the minus strand of QEWY01000165.1, from coordinate 237,901 downwards.
CAACGCTTTAAACAGTAGCCGCGTTCACCACGATAACCAACATTCCACATCAAATATGCGACCAAATAATTTAATTCAAATTTCTACCCTATTGTTATAAGACGAACCATTCAAAAGCATATTTACTTCTTGCATGCACAAGTAGGTAGTTTAAATTCCCCTGCGGATCTTCCCATGGGTATCGTGACGCTTCCCCACTGGTAATTTATTCCACTGTACACTCACCGAGTATTCTGGTACCGTGATAAACTCATCGCTTAAGTTGCTAAGCGTAGTCGAGTTGTCACTTCTGTTCGATTCGATATCCTCATGCAGCAATGAGTTGGTTTCATTCATACACGACGATGCTATTGGGTGTTTTTCCCACCCGAAGAAACGAAAACGCCAATTGATGATTAAAGTTGCGATCGTGAACATTCACTGGAAAATTTAGTATCGTGCATGCTAATAGCCGAACAAAGAAACGAAATATGCAATCGACAATACAGCATGCTCATCTCCTCACACCGGAAAGCTTATCGATCGGTCTTGAACCCCGAATGGATTCCAGTCCCCCTCCCCCCCCCCTCTCCCTTTCCCCTCCTCAAACCAAAAAAGATTTAGTTACGAGTGCGCAAAATTAGTGATACATCATAGCCGAAGATATCGCAAATGTTGGCTCATTTTCAATCGAAGAATTATTATATAGCACGCATTTCGGGTGCTAATTATGTTAATAGGAGTCGATCGATGCTTTATTGAAATGAACTTAACGCTTTAATCTCTGCATTTCCCTCTACTGACTTCAAAAGAAAATATATTATCTACAGAGAGAAAATACGAGAAAAGGTTTTTTTGTAGAAAAAATCCCACAGATCTATGATAAGTTCTTCAATAGCTCCGGGGGGTGGGGGGTAAGTTCTTCAATAGCTCCAAGGGGCAGAAATAGCTCCGAGAGACACTAATATCAGCAGAAAATTCTTTCCAATGAAAAATAGAAAGAAATATTACATTAATGCATCAATGGGTTAAACATACACATACACACAATAAAAAGTAAGCACAATACGAGTATGGGTTAATTCCGACCGCGATTCTGATCCACAGCAGATTCAATCCCACATTCAACACAATATTAGGGGAAAGAAGCGTATAAAAAAGCAACTTGTTAAGGGAAAAAATTCAAGAAGAAAAAGCGAATAGCGAAACGAGATAGAAAAAATGAGAGGAATATTTTTTTTTTTTTTAAAGTGGGAGAAGGGGGAACACAGACTTAATTCAGTAGCAATTTAATAATACTTGACGAAAATCTTTTTTTTCTGGAAAATTTTTCCCGATTATGGAAAAATTTTCACAAATTTTTTCACAATTATGATCAAAGTTTTATTCAGCGAAAATCCAAATGGCAAAAATCAAAACTTATATGATCACCTTGCATCAATTAATTTCAGTGAAAAATTTACACAAACGATTTTTCTCTAAAGATTTTACATATAAATACCTTTTATATCGATTTTATTCAGCATCGTTCATGATTTTCGAAAGGTGCAAAAAAATTATTCACTGAAAGCAACACATAGTAAAGACTCAGAAGGAAGCCTGAAATAATCTACGAAAGCATTTGCATCGACTACAAAAAATTGTGCAACTTCAACGCTGAAAAAAAAACCAAATAAAAAAAAAGAAACCTAAAATTGGTTTAAAAGGATGTAAAAAAAAAGAAGAGGAAAAGAAGCATCTCTTCATCTCAAAATATATTCCACTAAAATCCTAATTTCTTTGCAATAATACACCTCATTAACAACAACAACAACCACTGCTTATTAACCACCTACCACAGCACGAAAGTATCTTTCAACTAGAATTTTGCCTATGCCCACCACCTTTTTGTGAGAATAGATCACTGCGAATGCTTTCAGTTAATGAAAGAAGTTACGAGAGGAAAAATTCTACCAAAAAAAAGCGATCGTGCATAGGGAAAGAAGCAAAAATGAATAAATAAATAAATAAATAAATAAATAAATAAATAAATAAATAAATAAAAATAAATAAAAAAAAAGAAAGCAACAACACAACCACCAACATAATAGATTCAAGTATGCATATATGTAAATACATAATGAAGTATCCTTGATAACCAAGGTATCCGATCCCACTAATTCGAATGGTTCCATAAAAATTTGGTAAATGAAGGATGAGCTAACTAATATGGTAAGCAATTCTTACCGCTCCAGAACGTACTTGCTGGGCGATATTCTCACCGTAATGAGAAACGGTAGCCTGTAAACGTTTCGCTTCATCCTCTAACTTCGACTTCAGCCCTTTGAACATTTTCGACTGCTGAAATCAACGAACAATTCATCACTATACAAATTCCACCACCCCTTCCCTATTTCCCTACCCCCTTCTCCATTCTTACAGCCAGTCAACTCGGGAATGTATACCTCATATTAACGGCGCGTTTGGAAATATGCATTTATATTACCCATTATATATGCAAATTGGTTGAAATTTTGCATATTAAAATAACATAACACATAACAATGATTATATCTGCACAATAAATCGAAGAAAAAAATGAATACAGATCGCTTTCCTCTTGATTTTTCCATTACAACCTTAGATATAGTTAATAATTCAAAAGAATAAATCTGTAGTCCAATTTCAAATACTTCTACTGAGACGACGATTACCGACAACTTAACAAACATCAATGAAAAATCCACAAATTCACGCAACAATATCTTGGTGATATTGTTGTAAGCCACGTCAGCACCTTACCTTTCCCTGCTCCAATCACTGCCAACTGCTGCACACACAATTTGTATCTATTTATTGCATACAATCTGTCAAGGCATTTTTAACTATCCTGCCAAATGAATTTGAATATTTTTTTAGACTTTACCCGATGAATTTAAATTTCACCGTTTAGTAAGTATGCAAATTTGCACGCTACCTGTCATGTGTTGGTATGCTTATTTATCTATCACTCTCTACCGTACCCAATTAATTATTTATCGATCCTTCTTAATGGATTCCTACCTGTTACTCTTAAAGCAAGTAATAGTTGCCAACGTTTACCAGCATGTTTCTACCTATGGTCATATGTTCGCTTATACTTGCTTAGCAAAATAGCATGCAACCAATCGAGCTGTTTTCTGCCAATTACGCATGCTTGATGGGACTTCAAGAAGCAATCGAAGATTCGATCACTCAGCCCGTAAATGAATTTGCATATTATGTGGCGAATTTGCATATTACATGAAACACCCCACATAGGACTATTCACTTAGCTGTGTCCTTATACTTACATTAATTTTAATGCTATTCCCCTAAGCACATCCATTAACGAAATGAGAAAAAAACCGTATTTTTTATATCGTAATTAATATTATAATATCTCCGCAAAGAAATTAGATACGGTAATGGAAACCGATCTCAATAAACGACCAACTGAGTATATTTTAAAATTTTATTACTCATAAAAACATCAACAACAACACATAACAATATCGCATTCCACAATAAGAGTGAATATTTTATGATAAGGTTCTCTTATCAAAGGCTAAAGGCATACAAACCTAGTGATTCGATGTGGATGGGGAGGGGGATGATATGAGTAAAAGATAAGCTCCTCTTTTACCATCAAACCGGGTGGAAGCAGAGAAGAAGGCTTGAATTAAGAAGTTTAGATTCACTATCATCATGAAATGGGTTGGAATAAAGTTTTAATTCGACCATCTCAATAATAATTTTAAAAAATGTGATACCATCTACTGCAGTATTGAATAACTGGGAAGCTATTTGTTATTTTCTTTCATGCAGACGCCAGAAAAGCTTAATATAAGAGGCACCCTGTGGAAAATTTACAAAAAAAGGAGCAGCCAATGCGCTTTCCCAAAAATACCGAACAAAAACTTTTAATTTTATATTTATTTTAACATTGCCTACTATAATAATAAAACATATACAAGAATAGTTGATATAAAGGCATACTTTCTAAGCACCTTGTGCATAAAATCCCCCCCCTCCTGGGGGATCATAAAGTATTCTTACGAACAGTGCTATCATAACTACGAAAAACAACTGCAAAATCATTCTCTGCTAAACATACAATGTTATCCCTTAACACAACCATCCAATTTCATCGTTATCACACAATAAAAATTTCCCTTTAAATCAACAATATTTTTATCGCATATAGTTTATATTTTCCCACCTTATGATGTTGAAATAAAAATAACCTAAATACCACATTTCGCGTCTAAAAAGATAAAAAGATTCACTTCAAAACTTTTTGAAAATTTCATCAGTAGTTCTTTGCCTCATAACCACCTACAAATTTCAGGTCATATAAACGGGAAATTTTGTTTTCCCAAGAATGTATTAACCAATAATGTGAAAACTCGATTTTCCTTGTCTAATGCCTTATCTTTATTCCTATTCCCCTCTAGTCCCTCCCCCACCCAACTCCCTTTCCTGTCCTAACACCTTACACCATCATACTCCCCTTGTTCAATGCCTACCCTTCTTCTTTCCATTCTTTCCCATACCTATATGAAACAAAAACATAAATAAACAACTGCACAAAATCAAACATTACAAATACAACAAGAGTTGACAATTCCCTCATTGCAATTCACATATTTACCCAATATTAGGGTAGGCCATTTCCCATGAGTGATGAATTGCTGTTGCAAACAATCTTCTTCTTTTTCCTCGCTATCGTTTCTTTCTCAGTGTTCAATTCATATGCACCAACTATATCGTATGTTTGCTTTGCCAACTCACACATATCAAACAAATTATCCACCGATTTTTGCAGATATTTGCGATCACTGCTCGAGATGTTCCTAAATAATACCCAACCTCAGGTAAATTCAGGTTAATTACTATCATATTATCCCCTCTCCCCACTTCCCCCCCCCCCGACTCCATTTGGTTTTTATCTTATCCATTCAACTTTCAACCTCAACAAAACTTCGATAGTCGGTAAAGGAGATGACAGCGAATATAAATATAAATTCGAGGAAATATAAAACGGAGGATGAAAACATTCCCTTGTGGGTAAGTAAACTCTTTTTTTTTCTTTTTCAATTGGAAAGCTCTAAGTTCATTCACAATCTTTGCAGAATCATATAAAAAACTTAACCTGGTGTAAAAAAAGATAAAAATTTAAACGAAACGCCAAGCGAAGACAGTAGCAGATCCAATCCATCTAACCCGCTGAGCGAAAATTAAGACATTTCTAAAGATAAAATAAAAATACAAAGTTAAACCTCCCAAAAAGCAAACTGAAACATCATTGAAAACAAAAATCCATTCAGACGATAGAAATTATTGCTTTCTCGAATAAAGCAATCTTCATCGCCTCAAAGCAAATTGGATATCCATCCAAGATCAAAAGCGAATCTAAACTTTGCCCACATCCTTCCCCCCTTTTCTCTTCCCCTCCCTTTCAACCCTTCAACCAGAGATGGAAACTATGGCTAGAGATCATGTACCAAAACACCACCATCTCATCTCCATACTTAACTTTTATATAATAAACAATAGTCAACTAACACAACAAGCATACTGCCTTCTGTTGATAATATCCGAGTGGCTGTGCTTCGCATTGGCTCTTTATCAACAGCCAATGTTCGACAAATCATTGCGGCTGCCTCTGCACTTTCCAAATCTATTTTAATAACTCTGTAAGATATATCTATTACATTAAAATCCTGAAAGTGAAAAAATACTCCCCGACTTTCTTATTCCCAAAATTCCGGTAATATCAAAACATTTTTCGGGGAAAATATTCCCGAAATATATTCCCGTTTCTCTTATTCATCCAGGAATGAAGAGCTGATAAAGAATAGTAAAACTAAAAAATAATCAAAAGAATATTGATAATCCATTAAGAAAGATTCACTGAACAAAACATAAAAATACAAGTAAAAAAACTTTCTAAGAAACCATTATTAATATTTAAATTCCCAAAAGATATGACAATAAAAAATTTCATAAATTAGTAAAAAATGATCCAAAAAATCCACATTTATCTAAATAAAAGTACATAAAAATACAAAAAAAAAATCACAATTGCAAAGAAAATAAAAAATGCAATATTAAACAATGCAACATTTATATACAACGATAATAATAAGTAAGATATCGAATAAACTACACACTGAAGCAACCAAAAATTTGAACAGAGGTGGAACAGCAAAGGAAATAGGTATGTAAGCACAATCTCGGCCCTATTGATACAGCAAACACTTACGCTGAATGCATACATTGGCTTACAACCGGTGAGGCATGCTGGTGCACCTTAATGTCGTTCTCTTCATCTGAATCGTCGTTGAATTCCACTATCGCATCACCTCCCTTCTACAATTGAATATTCACTTTTAACTTTTATAAAAGATGCAATAAAGCTATTATTTACAACCATTTATCTAAACTCACCTGAATATACCATTCTATACATTCTAGAAATTAAACAGATTCCAGATTATACCCACTTATTCTTTAAATATTGTGACATCCTCTGAAACGTATAAGCTCTTTCTTTGACGTGAAATGAAGCCTCATGCAAAAATATTTGGAAAGTGCTAGAGGTAATTTTCAGATGGGACTGACGGCATTTCAGAAAGAATGGAAGATAGTCGGGGAATAGTTCGAGCTATGAAGTACGGATTTCGTGAACAAATAGCATAACGTAAACATTGCAGAATGCAAACACTGCACTATTGAATCACAGTCTTTTAACGTATAAAAAAACATGGGCAACTCATTTCCCTACACCTGAGGGAAGGAGCTATAATAAGTGTCAACTTAGCATATATGATGGCCAGCAACTCTCACCTATCAAAAAAAAGTAAAAAAAAAACCATCAACACTAATTTAGATATCGTAATAAATAGCGTCAAGACAAAGAACAAACTCTAACTTAAATATTTGCAATAAAATGAAAAAGAATCTTCGAACATCGTCGAAACGATGTTTGCCATTTCATCTACTCTTACTAAACTATTTATATCTTAAAGTGATTCGAGTGATCGCGCAAATCCACAATAAAACAAAAAAACAAAACCCATTTTGTGAGCAAACCCGTATCAGTACTAGAGAAATATGGAATTTTCAGCACCAAAGAAATATAGAACTTTTTAATAGTTGACCAAACCTACAATCCACAAGACCCTATTCTCACCGAAGTAAAAAAAAAAACCTCAAAAACTCCCACCCCAACTCCCCGACATTCCATTCTTTCCGCCGTGCCAACAAACGCATGATACAAGTGTTAAATCGGCGCAGAAATACGATATATGAAAATTCGATGTATAAGCCGGCTAAAATCTATTACAGCACATTCTTAGTGGAATTCGAATTGAGGATATTAACTTCCGGTTTTCATCATAAATTATTCCCTCAGGTAAGGTTTATAATACCCGTAAAGTTTGCAGCGTAAAATACTCGCAGGTGAATAAAAAGTTATATTATAGTCATTACAAGCAATAAAATAAGAAAATTGTAATTGCAACCTTATAAATGAGAAAATGCCTTTGTTAGAACATTTTAAAATAATGAAGTATTGTGTGAAGTATTCTTGTTTGCGAGCGAGTTTTTTTTTCTTTTTCTTTGCTGCAAATCGTTAAATCATCTCATCGACAACGATTGTCTCAGAGAAGCAATAAATGAATGACGTCATATAATGGTTTGAATGCCGTTTAGATCGCTTCCGGATATCGTATCCGGAAGATTCGAATGAAACAAACAAATCGCCCATACATTCAACTTTCTTTCAAGCATAAAGAGTTTATTTTTAGGCGATAAACGATTCTTTAAGAAGACATTTTCGACTCATAAATTACACAGCACATTGATGTCATCATAGATCGCCTCTTTATTTAATGTGCTCTCATCTCTATAGTGCTATCATTTTGGAGGCAGTCGTTTGTCAATAGGCGTGATTCCTTCTATCTCTACAATGAATCCTCTCTGCTATCTTCGTAGATCCACCAAGATTTTCAATTTCTTTTATTTGGTACTATATGTAAATATTTTAATTTATAAAAATTTTGCATATTCAAATTTCAATGATGAAAATTATTTAGATGGTCATTTAAATTGTTCAAAATTTCTATCGAGAGGAAATCACCTCACTCAAATAATTTTCATTAAAAATTTCCTAAATATAACATCATAATTCCACAAATAAAAATTATCATTTAATAATTGTTAGGTAATTAATCATTCATTTATTTAATTTATATTCGACAAATTCCCATATATTGATTTGTTTCGAATATCTTTGAAAGCGTTGTGGGTTTTATTTGGGCGATTTCCGAAACTCATTTCTATTAATGATTCGTTGATGAATGTTGTTTTCATTGTTGTTATCCCCTCATTGAATTCGAATTATAAAGTAGTTGAACGATGCACAACGTATTTTTATGTCACGCATTGCCCATCATTCATTCCCGGGAATCTCTTTCATTTCCCACGGGAAAATTCATTCCGTCGAGTAGGCACAGCTATAGCTTAGCGACCCGAACGTCAATGCCGCGAACCTGAATCGCTAAAAAGTGGAATATGGAACTTGACTGATCCACGTCGAACCTTCATGAATGGACGAATCGTCAGGGATCAGCCAATTCCAATAAAACGAATTTTCAATTAAATCTTTTCGAAACAATTAAATGGAATAATTTTTCTCTATATTATTTATTGAATTAAGAATGCAAAGATAAAAGTAAACGACCGATCATATGGGAATTTGTTGAATTTATTAGTTTTTTTCTCCTCATTATTTTATACAAAATTACGGAATTTTTTTTCTTCAAAAAAATTTCATAAACAATTAAAATAAAATGTAACGTTAAACTTTTCTGAGAAGAAAAGTTTTTTTTTTTGAAAGAAAAAGAAGAAATTTAATACAAATTAAAAAATTCTCTGCGATAAGCGTATTCTTTATATGATTAAAATGTTGCAAAGAGAATTTGCCTCATTAGTGATATATTTCCCAATGTTTAATGTCGATTAGCTGATAGCTATTGCCATTGTTAGTAATCATTCTCTCTAACCCTCTTCTATGAATATCTTTACTCTCTCTCTTTCAGAAGCAAAATGATTTTTTAAAAAAAGATTTAAAAAGGTTTTAGAATTTAAGAGTGTCGAAAAATATTTACTTCCAAGTTGACCGAATGGTTATCTAATATATGGTTATTTAAACTAATCAATTATGGGCGGTAATAAATCGATTGTTCTACTCTTCGTAAGTTTTCCTGGAAGTGTTTCATTTCGAATAATATTTTCTTCGCAATGCTGAATAGCAAAAGCATCGCCAGATAAATACATAGATATGCATTTTTCCAATTCCAAGAACAGTATATTTACATTAAGTAGGGTGGCAGACAGGTGAAATTTAGATACATATGAATATTAAGTGATCGTATACAGGTGATTGGTGAGTGTTATCGCTATAAGAGAATTAATAATAAATAAAAAATTCATTGTTTATATATCTTATTTGCGTCATTGCTTCATATTTATGCCACTTGAAAGCAGTTAATATGCAAATATATATGCTTGCCATATTTGATTAATTTTGCTCAGCATGTTCTTAAAGAAGTTGAATGCCAACGTTGTTCCTTATAATGTTTTTTGATTCTATACCGAAACGCATCAACTTTTCTGTCCCTCTATATAAACATATAAATATATAAATATAATTTTACATCCGTGAACTCATAGAACATTGGCATAATCAGCTCACATAGAGTAAGATGGGGAAAGGGGGATGGAATTTCAATGGAAAGAGGAGGAAGTTTCATTTTCTAACACAAAAATCGTTGTTTCAATTTAAACGAAAGAATTGAAAGATGTGCATAAATTCGGGATTCATATTATTCAATTAGACAATTATGCTATCGATAGTGCTCTCATTCCCTGCTTGTTTGCAAATTTCCCTCAAAGCTATTTCCGGTTATATGCAATTTAACATTTAGATTTATTATGCTATCAAGTATATACTTATTAAAACATTCCGATGAAATAATATACGAATGGAACGTGCAGAGCATTCGGCGATCGAGATCGGTCATCACCGTTCTTCCTCTCTCTACTCAACGAATCGAAAATCTATGCAAATTTTACGGCTTTATGTGAGGTTACCGATTCCCNCCCCCCCCCCCCCTTTCCCACTAAAGAAAGCTTCACTATTTGAAAATATTGAAATCGGCACTTGGCAATATCCATTAATAAGCAGAAGGAATTTTCATGATGGCTATATCTATGAAACGAATTATTATTTTTTTCTTCAAAAGTATTTTAGTTTGCAATTTGAGAGTATTATTAAAAAATAATTTTTTAAATTATTAAAACAGTTTAAAACCGAGTTCTTCATCACCTATAAAACACCATTATTTACTTCGATTAATTTTAAAACATTTTAATGGATGATAAACTTATGCTGTTATCAGTGATAAAACCTTATGCTGATATCAGTGATAAAACATTACTAATTCGTTGAAATCGTATACGAATTTTCACAACTTTATTTCCTCCCTGTTGCATTTCTTGGGATGGATTCGATCGATTCATGCTCTCTTGCAATGGGCGGATCCACTAAATCCATCATATATTGCAATAGAAGTATCGTGGGAATCTTTCCTCACGATTATTGAGTTGCTACACTCTATAGGAAGAGATGGTCTATTTTATATATTTGTTGATATGTGTATATAGTTCAAGAATGAAGCTTTATTTGAATATTGCATTAAAAATTCGCATAAATAGAAAGGAAATACAATCGAAAGAATTTCGTAGATTTGAATTTTTTTTGGGAATATTTCTCTAAATGGCAACGAAGAAACCAACTTAAAATTGAGATTAATTTACATACTTTATAAAAAATTTAAACTATTGCAATTTGGATATGGGTCCCAATTTCTTTCCTCAGGTAATCAATTATTTTTTGGTGGTGATATCACAATAGGCAAATATATATA